>MNCI01026349.1:282085-293885 GCA_015680685.1 Gnetum montanum | reverse complement strand
ACTTGATTACGAGCATTGGCTGCTTGGTAACCCAGTAGCGTATTCCAGGATTCTGCGCTTGGTAATCCCAGTGGTAGTCCAATGTGTACGGCTAGTCAAGGAATCGGCTACTCATTGCTAGGCTAGAACGTGTGATAAGTACGACTTAGTTACGAGCACCCACGGGTGTGGACGGCTAGCTAAGGAATCGGCTTCTTATCACAGTTAAGCTAAATAGGTGCCTCAGTACGACCACTTCGAGCACTTGCGTTACGTGTGGTGATCCCAGTAACGATTAGCGTTTGGTAAGCCACAATTGCATAGTTCAGGGTGTGTTCGGTAAGTGGGAACGGATGCTGACGCTAGTTAACTTAAACTTAGGACATTAGTTAGAGTTAGCTTAGTTTCTCAACCCTTTCCTCTGATAGCATAGAAGATAAACCAAAAAATACCAAAAAAATCACATACCTCAGACTTGCTTCGTATGAAACTCCACATAATCTTCCTCTCATTCGTATGAAACTCCACATAATCATTAATAACATCCATTTCAAATGCATTTTCATTCGCATCAAATAAAATATTATCATTATAAATAACATTCATCCTTATAATTTTTTTACAACTAGGAAGCATCAATGAAGAATTCAAATTACCAACATCACTCTAAAAAATAATGGAAAATAACCTAAAATTATGATTTTCTTGGTTCACAATCCAACTATTATGTTCCCCATCAAAGATAGCCTTATTATCATAGTTTCATGTCCTAACAAATATAATATTTGAATAATCAACAAGTAGTACATCACAAAGAATCTGATCATGAAAATATCTAATGAAATATTTAGTATGGTATTATTCCTTAACTTGCTTATAATGATTCTTCAATGACCAATTCACTTCATAAAAATTAAGGTACGAAATTATAGCTAAATGTAATGACTTCATAGCCTTGGTAGAAATCACATTCTCTAATGCTCCATCAATGAGCACAATCAAGGAATAACCTTTAACATGTCAAAGAGTTCTAAACAAACTCTTCCTTATAACATCTTCATTAGCACTAACATGTTCAACAAAAGCACAACTATTCAACTCACTTTGATCAAAAATATGTAAAGGATTTGTTTTACATATCTTCCTTGAAGATTTAGAGGTTCATCTTCTTACATATCCTGAATTTCTTTATCCTTATATGCATTTCTTTTTAGATTTGTGCACTCCCATTATTTATGACCTTACTCATCATAATTATAGCATATGCCTCTATCTTGATTGTTACCTTTTGGAAATATTTACCTTCTTCTTATTATTCATCTTGTTGAAGTATACTCCCTTTCTTTCTTTTGTCCATTTTCATCATCCTTCTTGAATAAATTCTTTAAATTTTAAGTTATGTCCTTCTCATTACTTTTCTTATGATTGTTATCTTTATTTAAGCTAAAAGTTTTAATTTTCATTTCAACTATGAGAGCAATATCATAGGTTGCATCAAGAATATTAGGTTCATAGAATATTAATTCTTGTTGATATTGCATCCTTAACCACTGCTAATGTTAAAGGCTTGCTCATATTCAATCCAATGAACATCAACCTTTTTCAAGGATTTACAAAATTTGACATGATAATTTTTTACCTCTTGATCTTCTTGTCTGAGAAATTCTAGCTTCTTAACAACTTCATGATGGAGGGATGTCTTTTCAAACTTTTCCTTCAACATGAATTCCATGAGTTGCCAACTCTTAATAGGTTTACCATGTTCTTTAAAATACTTAATACATACCTTATTCCACTATTTTACTAATAATCCTTCAAGTTTTCTCTCAATAATATGAACCATTAATTCACTAGATATTTTCCTCACAATAAAATAATTATTCACAACGCTAATCCATAAAAGGAAGAAATATATTCCCTCAACATCTTTGAAGATGGAAATATCCACATGAGGAACTCTTAAAGTACTTGTCAATATCTTTACAAACCTATCATCATCATTTTTTTCACTATTATGATGAAAAGGAAACCTTTGTTCATATATTTAAGTTCTAGTATCTTCTCTCCTTGGAGTCCTTTAATCACTTCTTCCTCTTAATCTTTGCATTCATGCAGAAGAAATCTCTTTTTAAATCTCCTCTTCAATTCTTCTTGAAGCTTCTTGAAAATCTTAATGCTTGATGGCCAATATCTTGGGAATGAATTATTGCATTTTAGCCACAAAATTCTTAAATAAATCTTTGAGTACTTCAAGCTCTTGATTAGTATTCTTCTTAGGAGTCATACCTTCTTAAATCTCAAGTTGAAATCTTAAAGAAACTAGATAATATATTTAATAAAATCTATTCAGTTTAATAAAAAATATACTAGACTCTAATACAAACTGTAATGTAGGTATAATTCACTTCAAACCCTTACCTTTCAAGTACATTAGCTCTCAATTATCAAAAAATACTTGATCTTAAAAGATCAAATCAATCTTTATGAATCTTAGGTAATTTAAACCTTAAGTAGCTATAAAGCTTAATAATTCTTCAAATTTATTATAAAGCTTAATGAAAACCAAAAATCCAAGTTTGGATACCTCCAAACAAAATACTTTGATACTAATCTAATAAGGAGCTACCGTAGTAGGCCCTAAAAGACCCATTCCATAACCTTTCCAAGCTAAAATTATCTTAGAAAACAAATACAAGGAAATTGAGAAACTCTCCTTGTATTATTCCACTTTTAAAATAGAGGAATACATCAATAATAAGGAGCCAAGCTCAACTCAAACCTCCCAATGATCATAGAGGCTACACATGGCCCCTCTTAATTTATCAATTGCTCATAATTGGAGCACCAAGCTCAAGAAAATAATACTCATAAGAGATTTCCTCATCCTCTCTCAAGCGCTCTATCTTTCCTCTCACTCAATTAGACAAAATTATCCTAGCATATGCTTACCGTCTCACTCAATAGACTTTTGATATCTGTATATACTTTCTGTAGTGATCTTTCATATTTTCATGGTACCTAAAATACAAATTAATATCTATTAAGATTCACTAGAGAAGACATCTTTAAAGTGAGAAAACATATTTTTCCTTGGAAAGATGTCTTTGCAAAGACATGATCCTAAACAAAAGACATTTATGGTCTAGAGAAGATGTCTACATTTAAGAGAAGACATCTTGTCTTCAAAGGAAACATCTTTCTAGTCAAGACTATTGATCCTAAGATGTCTATCTTGGAGCCCAAATACCCCAAATAAGCTATTTGATCTTGAAAAACCCTGGAGTCATCAAGAATAAGACCAACATATGAAGAAAACACATACAAATAATCTATTATGAATTACACATGGGTTGGGTGATGTCCTCATTAATAGAATAGCTATGAAGTCACACTTGATGGAAACATTATCTTCCTATCATCTATCTCTTCCATGTTATAATGCTTAAACCCAAGCTATACAAGAGTCAAACATATATTTCCCTTTCTATGTGCTATACTTGGATATTATGATCTTCTAATAGAGGAGCTTAATGCTTGGTTGATTTTGATGGGGTTTAAGATAATAATAATAATAATAATTGATAAATAAGAGAAAGTTAATAGCAAATTTAAGTTTAAAATTAGTAAAAGACATGGTTAATATTTAAGGTATGATATTTTGATATTATAGAATGGTAACAGACCACTAACTAGAGTTTGGTTAAGGTTTGTAAGTAACATTTGGTGCAAAAATAAAAAATGATAAGAAGAAAAAAATTTAAAATAAAATGTTACAACAAGAGGTTCAACTAAAGAGCTTGAAAAATGGTTATTCCAAGGCATCATAACATGTTGCCAAAATGGTATAAACTTATATGTAACTATTCTATTAATGAGTAGAAGGGTTTGTAGAGTACACAACAAACTCATGGTTATTACTGCAATAAGCTAAGAGATAAAGTGTTGAAGAAAGATAAGAAAAAATTAAAATTTTAACCAACAAAAATGTTAGAAGGAGCTTTTAATTCTTATTAGTAATAACATTCCTAAGAGTGAAGGAAAAAAAGGAATTCCAAAGGAGAAAATAAATAATAGTTTTACAAAAGGAAATAACAACATGATAATTTTATTAATTTTCTGTCAGACAAAGTATAACCATTTGAGATAATGCATTAATGATGTAAATGGTATAGAGGAGTCCTAGTAATACAATGCATGATTACTATATTGATGACTATCATGGTTAATTATTAGTTTCTATGTATTCTTTTTCTTTTTCTTTTTTGCTTATTCTCAAAAGAAAGATTTCTTTTTAGGGGGAGGATGTAACATGTTTAAGGTATTTAAGATTTTATTTTTATCTCTTATGTCAATTTTGCAGACAGAACTTGACTTAGTGTGCTTAGCAGAGGGCCTTACATTTTTTACTTATCTACAACATGTATTTTTTTTATCATTTTTAATTATTTTGTCATTTTATCTTTAATGTGTTTTATATTTATCATATTATAATAATTTGGTATTATCATCTTCTTAGCACAAGACTCTATGTTTATCATTTTATTATGACTTGGTATCGTTATCTTTATTGATATGAGACTTTGTTAACAATTTAACATGGCATGAAAATTTATTATTAGCATGAGGCTTTCCCAACATGATTTTTCTTTAATAATCCTCATCCCTTTTAATGATGTTTTGACATGGATTTTATATTTTAATTTTCAATATTTTTTTATATATTAATAATGGTTCTCCTAACCTTGTTGTCTCTTTACATTTTTCTTTTATTTGCATTCTTACTTAACATTTCTCCCTAATCCTTTCTTATTTTTAACATGTCAACAAACGTGAATTCCAAAATTTCCATCTATGATGGAGTCACAATGTAGTGGCGATGAGGTCATGGTGAAGATGGGAGGTTGAAATTAGTTTTCAATTAGTTTCAAGCATGGTATGGAACTTGTTTAGAGCTAAGTAGTAGAGATTATGTGATAGCCTTTGGAACTTCATTTGAGCTTCAGTGTTCTCTCTAATTTGGCAATAGGTTGTCATAGTTTTGTAGGGTACTTGGCTTTCATATTTACTAGATATTGTGAATGAAAACAAGATAGTGATGTAAAAATTCCTACCATTTCATCTAACTATGGTGATCATTCTACATGGATGATAAGATGCTTGTGGTATAGTGCGTACTTAGTAGTACATTTAGAAGAAGACATGCAAAAGTCCCTAATATTTCATCTAGCCATGGTGATCATTTTGCATGAAAAACAAGATGCTTGGGGTTTAGAGGATACTTGGTAGCATATCTATGAGAATTATCTATTGGAAATCTACGAATGATGATGTTCAAATTATCATGCATTATGGAGGTCACAAGTAGGCTAGGCCATTGTTATTACCTTGTCAACCTATGCTTACACAATGAGGTCTAGTATGTATTTTGTAGCTACAAGAACTCACTCTAGTTATGCCTTTGTTGTCACATTTCCACCATATTTATGGAGCAGGTTTTATAAAATAAGATCTAAGAAAGGAAATTGCTCAATTAGCCTCTCAAACATGATTAGAAATGAGTTAAATTATTAAAAGGCAATTTCATGAGAATCTTAATGGAGAAAGATGTTAAAGGAAATTACTCTTTATATAAATGTGCTTATTTTAAGTTCATAAGCTTAGTAAGGTGTTTTTAGCATATGTTATGAAGAAATTGTGGTTTTTCTATATGCATTGGAGGAGATGAAATTTGGGAATTAATTTTGAAAATTGCAAAAGGAATTATTTGTAATTGAATCTCCATTGGCTCTTGCATTTTGTAAGTTCATTAGGTTATTAGTTAAGTACAGTGGTAAAATGGATGTTCCACAAGAATAATGAAATGAAGTGCATCCATTTTCCTTATACATATGAAAAAAATTCTATAAAAAACTTGATGAATAAATTCATCATGTGGAAATAGATTGCTATGTTGTACATTCCAATTTGTAGTGGTTCCCAAATAGTGGCAAAAAATTAAGTTGTAGAGCTAAGAATCCTAGATTAAATAAAGAGATAATACCTATTCCAAGTGCTCAGCAACATTTGATTAAATGTTGGAAGAGTAAGACTATAGTTTTGACACATAATTAACAAAAATCCTTCTAAACAGTGTTTAAAAATAGTCAATGAAATTGCTTAGAAATTTATTGATATTTCAAATAAGAATACTTGGCATAGAAGAAATTATGGTAATACAGAGTATAGTCATAAACAAACAAGAATTCTAGATTTATGAAAGATCAAGCCTAGCAACTATGCAAAGGAGTAGATCTATACAAATTGGTGTTCTAGAAAAAAAATCATGCCAAACTTATGGAAAGCAACAATTTAACATTTTAGAAGAAATCCCTATAGTAACAACTACAAAATACTAAAAATTTGTGGTCCAAGAACCCTAAATGGAGGGTATCTATCAATGCATCTTTCACAGTAACACCAGAGTTTTGAAAGGTAGCTCCCCTCCTACTACATGTGCATAAGTTCCATTCTACAAGGGATTACATGGCTGCAAGGCATAGTGATAAGTGGCAAGGTACCCCTACACTCAACCATACAAATACGAGTGTTACACGCACGATCTAATCAAACTCCAAGGACTAAGTTCTTACGCGCATTATGGAACACTTAAGGTTAATCAATCGTTGTCTTCCTAGACTTACTTGTATTGTCACGGTTGTATGGTTAAGTAAGTCTGAGGTATATGATTTTTATGTCTTTTATCTTTTTATCGCCTATGCTAAGAGGAAGGGGTGAAGAGACTAAGTGACTAACTTTAATTAACTAAGTTCTAATTGTCCTAGCATCAGTATCTGTTCCCACTTACCATACACACCCTAAACTAGTGCAACGCTACTGGGATTACCAAACGCTATTCGTTACTGGGTTACCAAGCGTAGCACATGTGCTCGAAGTAGTCGTACTAGATGCACTTAACTAGGAGAGTTGAGGGTTGAGAAAGATTAATTATCTAATAAAGCATTTAAGTATTTAACATTAATTAAATTCCTATTTAGCTTAGTCCATGCATTGCAAGGTTTATCAGAAAGTTCATCTTTATTTCCGTACACAAATGTGTGCTCAGGTACAATTTGCTTGAATAAAGATTCGTTCACTTTGAGACTCCTACTACGGGCACATGGAAATTATTCTATCTTTAGAATGGTAAAACTACCAAAGTTTCGCTAAGGGTCTAGATCTAGATGGAGAAACAAGGGACAACTGCCTCTTATTTATAGAACTGGCATCGAGCTGCGATATTGTGGCCTATGCGATATCGCGTCCCATCACATAGACACCATAAAACTAGAATAGGGCATTAACACCATGAAGTAAAAATAGGGCTTGAATCTATGATTTCTTCTCGACAATGGAGGCAACAATTACAAAGCAACACCAAGAGGTAATTATTGCAGAAACCAAAGGCAATGTCGATGGGAGTGCCATCACGAGTTGTAGTAGCAAGATTCAAAAGCAAAACACCTAAGATACATAAGAAACACACTCAATGGAGGCAGCACAACCACGGGCATTGTGGCCATGGAGACAAGCATTGATGCGAGGCACATAAAAAATCAACCACATTTATTAAGGTCATATGACCTTCACAATGATTTAATTCAAAAACAAAATGAATTATTATAAATAAAGAAATAAGGTTTATTTAGATTACAATGTTTTTTTAAAGAGAAAAGGGGAGGCTTACAGTTCCAAAATGGGAGAATTCATAATAACAAAACTTTACTTTTTGGAATTTAAAATTTCCAATGGAAGTTATAATCTACCATGAAGGTTATAAATAGACCTCCTTGATATTTGTAAGGTTGTTATTGGTAAGAAGACACTTGCCAGTTATAGCTTATTTTTCTCTTAGAAGTTATAACTTCTTAAGGAAGTTAGGAAAAAATTCCTTAGATATGTGTAATACCCTAAACTTCTCATGATTATTGTAACTGTCCTAAGGCCACTATAAAAGGACCTTCAGAGGTGGATTTCAGAAGGAGGAAGGAGGAAGATTTAGAAAAGTAACTTCAAGATTGTAAAAGCATGGCTTGCTAAAGACATTGATTCATCTTCTTTGCTTTAATCCTGTGAGTTCATTTCTTCCCATTTTATTTTAGTTACTTAGCTAATGGTTTAGATAGTATAGTGCTTGGCATTTAATTTTGGGATTTTTCTTAGGTTTCTTTTATAGCTTTTTTTTGCGCAATATTAGACTCCTATTAAGGTTTTTCATAGAAGAGCTTATGTTGTTGAAAAGCCTCAAGAGCAATTTAATAGTAATGTCTTAAAAAAATTGCATGTTTTGAGCATAGAGGATCTAGGAAAATCTTTGGTATTTTGAGGCAATTGAAATAGCTTCATTATTTTAAGGTGTACTGCCCTGGTATTTCAATCTAGAAATTGCCAAATTTTTGAAGGCTCTATTGAATGCAATCTTTGACAACTATTAACTAGCCAAAATAGAGACTCATACTTTGTAGTTTATATAGTGATTTTTGGTAGTATAATAAGATTGTATTTACAAAATTTCTTGTTGAGCTTAGAAAGTTTGAACAATTTGTAGTTATTGAATTAGGAATAGCTTTATTATGAAGTGTTTACTCGTGTCAATTTATCTTACTAAAATATTTGAGATTTCAACAAATCTGCTTTTTTTTTTCTCTTTATAAGTCCATTGAATCTTCCTCTGTTTTTAGTTTTCTTATGGAACTTTCTCTCTAGGGAAAATTAGGAGTAGATTAGTAGAAATGTGCTCAAATTTTTTTGTGAAATTTTATTTGTTATAAGTAGCGTATTATAAGGACCATATAGACTAAGTGATTAAAAAAATAGGAATCTTCAACAACTTATAGTATTTTATGAAGATAGTTGAATCTCTTTTGTGATAGACAATTATAGTTTTATACACAACCTAACCATTTCTGCATTCACAATAGTAAACACATACTCACGTCTAGTACATTTCATAACTACTAAGTTTATTTGGAGATATCTAGGCCTTGGTGTTTTCAGAGACTAGCAAGCACTTAAACCTATTTGAAGAACACCTTCAATCCCATGAATTCCCAAGGTCATGAGACTATGAGGCCACCACATATTGGTGGTCCGATCCCAAACTATCACCAATAGTTCTTTTGGTGCTAGATGGAGGGTTGAAAATTAGTCCTCTGAGTTCATAAACCTAATAGTCCTAGCACATCAATAGTTCTTTGTGCTAGAAGGGTTTATGAAATTAGTTACTATTTTTAGTTCATGACCAACTAAACTGATAGTTTGGAAGATTTCAAAGATTCCAAAGAAATTCTTGATTATAATACTGATTGTTCATCAGAAAAATATTTTTGAGTTTGAAACAAGTAGTGGAGTAAATACTAGAAAGATAAGAAGATTACTCCTTTTATCTAGTTTATTATTCTATAAGAGAAAGTCAAAGAATCATAAGAGTTCAATGATCAAAAGGAATTCTAATAGTATGGAAAATCCTTAGTAAAGAGTTACACCGTTAGGATTTCAAAATTACAATGATATTCCTAAGGTAGTTTACACATATTTTCTTGAGCCTTTTATTCCTGGAAAAGATTACTTGGTTGAAGAATGTATCCACATGATTTAGCTAGCTTTAGCTCATGCAAATGTTCAACCTCAAGATCAAGCTTTAGATTATTTGTGAAAAATTTAAAGGATATAGCCCAGATTTGGCATTCAAACTTGCCAAGCAATAGTATCATAAGTTGGGATGATATGAAGAGTCTTTTCTTGGCCTAGTTTGGCAATCAATTGGATCAACAACAACTATACTATGGGCTAGGACAAGTTAAGCAAGGAGTTAAAGAGTCCATTAGATTACATTTCAAAGAATTTGTGGAATCTTTCAAAGACAATAGAGGCTGTTAGATGAAGTGCTTAGAGATACTTATCTTAAGGTTGTGAATCCTAATATTTCAATTTACTTAAGAAGAACTTCAAACTTGATAACACTAAATCATTACTTTAGCAAAGCTATATAATTAGAAAAACAACTGAACTTAAATAATGAAGAAATTATTACAACTCAAAAAAGAGAAGAGAAAATGATAATTCATATGCAACATTTTACTCAACTTAAAGCATTACCAAGACCATATGGTATTAAAATGAAGAAAGAGTTGAAAACAAAGAATCTAAAAAAGGACAGTTAATGAGAGACTTGTCCAACAAGATAGTGAAACTAGAAAATTCTTTGGCAAAAGCTAAAATCAAGGAGACAAAGAAAAATAGAAAGTATAAGCATTGAGACACTAAGTTAGTAGAAGATGAGGATGAAAGTGATCTTGTTATGTCTAACTTCCTTGAAATTGAATTTGATAATGAGCTATCTAATGTTCATTATGTAAGTAAACTTTCTAACAATGGATCTAGTGATACTTCTTCTCTATCATGTTCCAAAGAGGATACATCATTTGGTGAAGCCTGTAATAAAAATGAGGAAAATGGATATAATCTAAGATTAAAATAAAGGTTAACTACTTCCATGCCTTCAAACAATATCTTTGCTCCATTTACTAAGAGAAAGGTCTTTGAATCAAGTAGAAGAGAAAGGAATAGGAGTAAAGAAGATCAAGTAGAACAAAGTACTTGAAATCAATATTTTAATAAATGGATGAAGAAACCAACCCTTTATGGAGATGGAGAATATCATTTGATTAAAGATCTTAAACATGTCAAGGCCAATATTAATTTATATCAATTATCATAGATTGAAGATTAGCAAAGAAAGGCTTTAGAATTCATTAAAGGTAAAAAGAGAGTTGGAGAATTGAAGTTAAGCTATGTATTTAATGTTGATAAGTCAACATAAGCTAGCTATGATTGTACTCCTAATAAAGAAGCTCCTCCTTTTCTATTGACAATGAAGTTGAAAGACAAGTATATTTACAATTGTTTAGTCAATTCTAGAGCTACATCTACTATTATGTCATTATTTGTATGCAAAAAACTTGGTATGATATTAAAAAAATCAAATAAAAAGATTGTTCAAGTAGAAAAAAGTAGAGTAAACACTATGGATCAACTACCCAATGTTCTATTAGAAATCGATTGTAAACCTTGTATCAAGAGTAGAGTAACTATCCAAGTGGTAGATATACCAGATTCACATAGTCTCTTGTTGAGTAGAAGTGGGAGTAAGAATTGTCCAAGTTACATACTAAAGGATTACTCAAATATGTGGCTGCCTTGGAAAGAATATCCAAATCAAATATACATTTATAATGAACCATTGATGAGTGAAAATATTTCTTCAAATGGAAAGAACAAAGTTATTGAAACAAGAGCTTTTGAAACTAGAATTTGCACCCCTCAAGAAGTTGATAACTTGGAAAAAGAAGAATCGCAAGATGAGAGAAAATGGGAACTATACTTCGATGGTTCTTGTAACTTGAAAGGTTCAGGAGTTGAAGTAGTTCTAGTAAAAGATGATTTTCCAAAAATATTCAAAGTAATTCATCTATCTTTCCCTTGTACTAACAGCAAGGCCAAATATGAAGCTTTGTGTATTGGAATTAAGACAATATTAGAAAAAAGAATAAGGAAATCACCATTAAAGGAGACTCAAGATTAGTCTATGAACAGATTAAAGGTAATTGCATGGTAAAGAGTTCACTCTTATGACCCTATAAATAGCTTTTCTGCAAAATGTTGGATTAGTTTCATCTCTACCAAATAGAACATATAGGTAGAGAGGATGATTATATAGTAGACTTAGCAAAAGTAGCTTCATCATTGGATGTGAAAAAGATAGAAGGTTATGAAGGTGTAATGA
>MNCI01026349.1:237849-282039 GCA_015680685.1 Gnetum montanum | reverse complement strand
GATTATTACTCCTAAAAAATAATTTGGAAAATTTTGCTTGGTCTTATGATGATCTTAAAAATTTTCAACCAAATGTGATGATAGATAGAATTCCTTTGATAGACGGTTGTAAGATAGTTAAAAAAAATAAAGGAAATTTAATCTATCATTTGAGCCAGCTATGAAAGCTATGATCAAGAAGTTATTGGAAGCTTGAATCATATATCCAATACAATATTCAATGTGGCTTACTAACCTTTTTCTAGTAAGAAAGAAGAATGGTGATATTAGGCTTTGTGTGAACATCAAAAATTTGAATGAAGCCTAAAAAAAAAGATAAATACCCACATCCTAGAATCGATGTGAAGTTGATCAAAGTATTAAGTTGTCAAGTATATTCTTTCCTAGATGGTTTGTCAGGCTATAATCATATCATGGTAGATAAGGGTGATAGATATAAAATAGCATTTATTACCAAGTGGGGAACTTTTGCCTACCAAAGAATACCATTTGAATTTTCAAATGCTAGAGCTACTTTTCAAAGAGTAATAGATTTAGCCTTTAAAGGTTTAATAGGTGAATTCGTTGTGGTTTATTTGGATGATATCAGTATCTTTTAAAAAGAGAGGAATATCATATTGGTCATTTTCAACAAGTTTTTAATAGATGTTGAGAGTATGGTATTTCATTAGATCTTAAGAAATGTATCTTTGGGGGTTAAAGTAGGAAGTTTATTAGGTCATGTGATCTTTTAAGAAGGAATTGCAATAGATAATTCTTAGATTCAAGCACTACAAAATATCAAGCATCTTACAAGTAAAAAGTCTCTTAGATCTTTCTTTAGAAAGATAAATTTCTTAAAGAAAGTTATCCCTAGATTCACTAAAATTACTAAACCTTTGGTGCATATGTTAAAGAAAGATGTCCTAATGGAGAAAACACCAAAATCAAAGAAAGCCTTAGTAGAAATCATAAAAGTTATTCAAGAAGCTTCATATTTAGTAAAGTTGAAATTGAAAGAAGACTTCTGGTTATATGCTTTTGCTTCAAATGATTTAGTTGCTACTATTTTAACTCAAAAAGATAAAAGTTAAGATGAATTGATTAGATTCTTTGGATATCAGTTGCAAGGTTTAGAACTAAATTACCTAGACTTAGAGAAACAAGCATTCGTAGTTATTAAGGCACTTCTACATTTCAAATATTACTTGGAAATCTCATTAGTTCATATTATGCTAATAGAGCTTGCAATCAAATAATTCTTATCCAAAAATGAAATTGGACTGAAAAGAGGGAAGTGGCTTATAAGACTTCAAGGTTCTAGGTTTTCATTAGAAATATGCAAAATTGTTAAAGGAATGGGATTAGCCAAGTTAATGGATAGAAAAGATGAATTATGTGTGCTTAAGACTCATGAAGAAAATTGGTATGATGAAATTCTAGGATTCCTTAAGACACGTAAGGTTCTGAATAATTTAACAAGTCAAAAGAGAGCTTTCTTAAAAAAGGTAATAAATTTGTGGTTAAAGATGGAGTCTTGTATAGAAAGGATTTTAGAGAAGTTTTGTTGGAATGTGTTCATAATGATCAAATTAGTCCTATTTTAGAAAAATTCCATGATCATTCCAATTTGCTCTATGAATCTCCAAAGTCTACTATGCAACATATACTCTGTTATGGTTATTTTTAGCCTAGTATGTATCAAAATATTAGTTCCAAAATTCAAAGATGCTACAAATCTCAAATTCATGGACCAAAGATTAAAAAGGCTAGAGCTCCTTTAAAATTGATAATTACAGATAGACCATTTCAATAACGGGGTAAGATTTTATTGATACAATTACTCCTTCAAGAGTAGGACATAAGTTTATTCTCACAACTACTGATTATTTAACTAAATGATCTAAAGAAAAGGCACTAAGGAAAACTTCAGCATCAAACATGATTAAGTTCTTGGAAGATTAGATTCTAAGTGTGTTGGTCTACCTGAAGTGTTGGTATCTAAAAATGGATTAGCTTTTCAATCTAAAGAATTTATAACATGGGCATTAAAAAGGTCCATATTTCTATTTTCTTGTTTGAATTATTATCCTAAAGGAAATGGCTTAGTTGAATCTACAAATGAAAAGCTTATTTCCTACATTAAGAAGTTGATAGATGGAAATCCAGGAAATTGGATTGATTACTTACAATTGCATTATGGATTGATCGTATTTGATTAAGAAGGCTATTGGAACATTAGCTTATAACTTAATCTAAGGTTTAGCTGCTAGAATTACAAACAAAATTATAAGTTTAGCTTTAGATTTTATGTAAAAGCATAGTGAGAAAACTGATAAAGATAGAATTTTCATGACCTTACTCATCAAAAGGGAAGCTGAAATGGATAAAGCTAAAGATAATTTATTAAAGAATGCTTCTTAAGTCAAAAGGTGGTTTAATAGAAAGGCTTTGAAAATAACTTTTAAAGTCGGTGATTTGATATTATTTTGGAATATGAAGAAGTTGAATAAGCTTTTAGCAATATAGACTGGTCCATTTCTGATCACGAAGCAATTATCGAGAGACACTTACAAATTATCGATGCTAGATGGAATAGAGTTGCAATTTTTGTATAATGTTTTGCATACAAAACATTATTTTGGACTTCACACAACTTAATTTTATATTTATAAACTAATATATGTATATAATGTAGTAGTATATAGGTACGCAACTATAATAATATTTAGTATACATAATAATTAGTAAGCCTTTATATATATATATATATGCTTAGTAGTATATATAGACTTTATAATATTTAATCATAACATATATATTCTATATGTATGCATAAGATGAGTCTATATAGTATTATAAAAACATGTATACTCTAGAGTCCTAGTTTAAACATATTTAATTCAAAGTGTTAGTTTTAAAAATTAAATTAGATTATTTCAAGTAATCATTACTTGTAAGTGGGAGTAATGGTTAGATAACTACTTAGTGGTAAATTAATTTCAATAACCAACTAGTGGAATTTAAATTAGCTAATTGTATAATGATGGAAAGATAATAATTTTTGGCTAAGTGGTAATGTTGGTTAGAGAAATTGGTGGGAATTTCAAATTCACTGTACACTGTATAAGGAGATGTGGATTGTTTGAAAAAACATCATTTCTCAATTCAAGGCTTAAGTGAAATGGCAAGTTAAGTGTTTATGTGTGAGGTAGAAATATGGTTCTTGGAGAGAGGGAAATAAGAAGGCCTTTTATTCCATATGTCATGGGATGTTGCCCTAATCATGTCTTGAGAGCTTATTATAAGGCAACTACCTGTGGAGCATCTAGTGAAAGGCCATTCTTATTTTGGCTTTTAGATGAGTTTAGATTCCTCATTAGTGGACTTTCTATACATTTCAATGTTTGGGGTAGCTTCCACAAATGCACCACTAAAGCTAAGTACCAAGGAGAGTACAATAAAGATGATTCTTAGGGAGAGGCTTTCATGTCTCAAAACATTGAAACAACTAATTGGGAAGAACCTCAAAAATCATAAACCCAAGAATTGGATGCAAAATAAACAAAGATAGTTGTTGAAAACAAAGGTGAAGATCAAGATGAGGCTTCAACTAGGCAAGAAGAGGAAAGAAAGGCATTCATCGCTACTAAGATTATATATGAAAGGTTTCATGATATGAGAATACCTAAAACAGTTACTTTAACTATCCTCTTCCCACCTATAGATTAGCTTGTATGAAGCTTTGTTTGTATAGTTTCTCAAGTTTTATTAGGAATGATTTGTATGGTTAGGTGTAGGGGTACCTCGTCACTCATCATTGGCATCTTTGTTGAGGACTCTTTTTATGAAATGTGCACTATCTAGGATTAGTGAACATTATTAATATCATTAGATGAACCCAAAGGTTTACATCATTCTCAAATTATATAATTACAAAAGCACACTAATATTTTATTTTTTTGTAAAATGTCTTCTTCTCATATGCAAGAAGATGTCAAACCATCGGTCCTAGAAGAGTGCAAGATGGTATATACTCATCCAAATGAGTATGCACCTAATTATGTCTTCATCTTGCATTAGGATAAACAACTATGGTGGTAAGACATGGAGGGTGAAACACTACCAAATATGGACTACAACATCTCGAATGCAAATTTGACTAAGTGCTAGCACAAAGCCAGTTATTGCAAATTTTTCTAAGTGTTGGGACTATGCTCTCCACTACTTTAGAGCATAGTTAAGCATAGTCAATAAGAACATGAATGCTAGGTTTTGCAAATTTTCTCTAATTATGGGACTAAGCTCTTTCCTACTTTAGAGAGTAGTCAATAAGAACATCCTCTAATGGCCTCCACAACATAGCAACACCACTTAGCTTAACTTCAACTCACCTTTGGTAGCATAGTTAGCAAAATGCTTCTTTTTTTAGTCTTTTTTTTTGGCCCAAAATTGTAACTACGCTTGACCCCATGTGAGAGCATAGTCTCCAAGTTGCATTTTTAGGTACCTTGCGATCTTCTTGGTACACACATGTAATTGGTAGTGTAGTCACAGTCTCATAGTCTCGCAGAGTTTGGTAGAGCATAGTGAAGTACAATACCATTAGTCTAATCAAGAGCATAGTTGGGTGACACGTAGTCTCAACCATCCCCTCTATCACATGGTAACTAGCCTACATTTCACACTAACCCTAGGCCTATAAACACCCTTATCCTTAATGTTTTTAGGGTTGGCAAATTTGGGGTGAGCAGATTTCAAAGTTTACAAATTAGCAAATTAGAGACTTGGTAAGCCTAAGAAGCACTTGGGAGAGAACAAAAGGCATATCGATGAAGTTGCAGACCACCGTAGCCCACTGTAGTCCACCAGAACATCACAACCAACAATACACCATGGTAGCCAACCTAGTAGATGTAGACACCTTGGTGGAACACTAGTCTTTGCAGCTAGACATCCTTGAGACTATGACTACACTATCCACTACTCTTGTTATACACTGTGTACCTTTTAACCCCCTTTGGTGTTAACTATGCTTAACCCCATTTGGGGTGGTGTTTCACTTCTCTCTCTCTCTCTACATTTTTTAGCACTTTATTTGCATTTTTTACGATTTCACTACATAGCTACACCTAAAACTATGCTTGGGCAATAATCTCCACATGTTGACACCCTTATTTTTGCAAAAAATCTTGACTACACTCAACCCCACTAACATTTTTGACACCAACACCACTCAAATACTTAGCATCATTTTTCATCAACATCGCAATTAACTTCATTGCACATGGTTGCATCTGATAAGTTCCTATTTGATCAACAAGACTATTCAGGGTGCCTTGTCTCCACCTTTAGTAGTACCTTGCATAAACTCAGGGTTAGGCAGTGCACCCATGGACCTTAATGTTCTAGCCATTGATGTTTTTGGTCATTACAAAGGGTAACATCAAAATACCCCCCGATCGATCTATGCCTAGGATGATACTTTAAATTCTTAAAAGGTTGGGCATCCTAGATTTTCAAGAGGAATACATTGTGCATGATTATGATACTTGGGACTACTATCCCACTGAAACACAATGTAGGAGAGATTAACACCAAGAAAAGCACTATGAGTTTGCAAAGGGAAAACACTTCACCAATCCCTTATTCTTGCTAAACCAAACCAACAATGAGGATCCTTCCTTTGGGGGTTCTCAACAAAAAGATTCTCCAACCCCTATTATTTGTGATTAGGGTATGGCCCTGAACCTACAATCTACTATTAACAAACTAGGTTCAGGAAAAATTGGTAGTCAAGGTAGGGACTCAAGAAAGCATCATGACAACAAGGAATCTAAGGATCATGATTGTGATAAGCAAAGAGATGGTGGTAGACATAGCGGTGGTGGTGGTGGTCCATCTTCCTCTTCATCCTTTTCATCTAATTTTGAACATTCTTCTTCATCTTTTGGTTTTGATAGAAGTTGCAAGAGAAGTACTTACGATGAAGGTAATCAACGAGACAATAATGATCATAGAGCCTAACAAGAATGAAGGGGAAATAGAGGACATCATGCCTTTACTGGTAACTCAAAGTATGATTAACATTGTAGAGGTAGTTAAGATTCCAACTAGACATGTGAAAGATAGTCAGATCAAGCGCTTAGACATGAACAATATTCCAAGATTTGAGAGGGGATATAACCCTGATCCGTAAAACCATCTACAAGCCTTTCATGATGCCTACACCTTACAAAACATTAAAAATGACTAGTATAAATTGAAGCTATTTCCTAGGACACTCATCAAAGAGGTAGAGAGTTGGTACCTATCCTTAGAATTGGAATCTATACGTCAATGGAGTATAATGCTTGAACTATTCAATGATAAATACCAGACGTACTCTAGAGTGTCCAATTTGAGAAGGCAAATCCAAGGCTAGAAACAGGGAACACATGAACCCTTGGACATCACCATGGGTAGATATTATTCTCTTTTACATCAATGCCCTAACCATGGTTATTCTCAGAGGCAACAACTCTGCCACATCATATATGGGCTCAAAGCACAAACCAGAAGAACTCTTAGGGTTTATTCCCAAGGAAGATTATCTGAACTGAGAGCTCATCAGATACAAAGGCTAAGAGAGTAGGTAGAAAAAAGGGAAGATGAGTTGCGAAAAAGAAAAAGTGTAGAAAAATATAATAGGGATCCTTTCATTAGGAAAAGGAAGGTTTGATTTTGTGACAAGGAGTCACCACTTAATGAAGTGATGAACAAGAATACCTTGCCTATTCAAAAATCTATTTTTGATATTTCGACAAAGGTTGATAAATTATGGGACTCTTTGGATGAAAAATTTGAAACTGCTATGAAGATTGCTAAAGAATCCAAAGAGTAGAATAGTGATCATAACTGCAGAAGGTGGAAAGAAGCTGAACGTGCCTATGAAAGAGGTAAGGGCAAAGCTATTGCAGTAGAAGAAGTTATGGAGACAAACTTTGCTAATGATGTTGGATGTCACATTTTTCAATATGAACATTTGAAGGGATGTTGCCTTATGGTGTTGTACTTACAAGAGTTTTGGATGTATGCACTGAATCCTCAACTAGCAAGGAGGCAAGCACCTATACGATTGCTTTATCCTCAAGGAAATCTAGGGCAGTTCCACCAACAACATCAAACTTACTATCCAAGTGGAGCTCCACCATAACCATATGAGTAATACTAGTAGTGGCACCAACCAAAATCAAGGAAAATGCCACTACCAAGACAACAGTACCATTACAAGAAACTAAATCCATACAAGTATTATGTTCAACAACTCATTTCTTCACGAAGTTTGGCTAGCCATGCCTCATTCTAGCATCATTATTACCCTCCAAAGTACCATCAAACTCATTCATCATCTACTCAAGGAAAGCACCCATATCCATAACACTCTTCTCATCTATCTGCACACATCTCTCTACCCTTAACCAAGTTACCTCTTGCTCCATCCATGCAGGGTGAAATTCCTCCACATCCACAATAATGAAATGTTACGAGGGTTGTAAATTTACAATTGGCCTTCCAGTTAAGTGGTTTAGAAAATTAATCTAGGAAATGACCATTTTTCTGACCCAGTAGTCCTTCCAAACCCTCATAACCTAATGTGGTTGGTTTTGGTGCTTCAAATAAACAAGATAGAGAATAAAGTAATTTAATACCTACTTTAATCTAATGAGCTAACTACTATTCAATCTAGTCCTAACATAAGTATCTAGTCCCACTTGTCGTACACATCCTAAACACATATAACATTGCTAGGTTACCAAGCGTTAAGCGCTGTTGGGATTACTAAACTTCATATGCATGCTCGAAGTGGTTGTACTTATGTGTTTACTTAATAGCTATTTAGCTTATCTTTCTTAATTACATAATTAGCTTAATTACTAGAAAACATTGAATAAATAGTTGAAAATATTAAATGCATGAATGAAACATTTAAACTATCCAGAATGTTACAAGGTTTATCAAGAAGTTCATCTTTATTGATGCACACACTATCGTGCTTGGGTACAACAATGCTCGAATAAAGATCCATCCACTCATTGATTGCTGTTGCAAGCGCTTGGGAAAATATTTTAACTTTCAAATATAAAAAATACAAGAGCTTTACTACACCATGACCAAATGATGCCTAAACAGGATGGTTTGGCATGTATTTATAGGCAAGAATAGACCCTACCTTGATGGGGCCATGTTAATGCATCAAACAATACATCAATGAGGCCTAGTTGATGGGGCCTAGTTAATGAGGCTCCATTGATGTGGCCAATCTATAACTCATCAGAAACCCATGATAAAGGATGACTTCATAATAAAGTTCTATAACTTAATAAATAAAATATTTTAAGAGTACATTCTTTACTCTTATCCTAACCATGTTTGTCATTTGGTAAAACAAGCAATATATCACAACCTTTAGGAAAATGTAGAAGGGAAAAATAATTTCTATTTAAATAGTATTAGAGGAAGCCTTAATTTAAATATAAATTATTTATCTTCTACTATTTCTAATCATTTATGATGCACAATTAGTAAATCATAAATGAGATCTCATCATCTAAGGGTTAAAATAAGTATATGAAACAAAATTCCTTGTAAAGAAAAAATATCCTAACTGTACAATACAAATAGCATTGAAGATGAATACAATAGTTTTCTACAATATCCTTCATTGAAGCACATTATATAAAGATGGAATATTACAATTTGAAATTTAGTTAATTTATTTTAAATGTTATAAAGAATACTTGGCAGTCTTGTTAATGATGTTTGCAACACTCATAGCATGTATATTTTTGTTATCTAATGGTTCCAGAGGATCTATGAATGTAATAAATTTTAGTTTCAATTTTAATTTCAATATTAAAAGTGATAAAAGATATAGTTAATCTTTAACCTATGAAATTTTGGTATTAAAGCATAATAGTGTATCACTTATCAGAGCTATTAACAATGAGGTATTAGCCTAGTGATATGGGTATTGGCATGGTAACCCTAGGTCATATGTTCAATTCTACTAGGTAGCACTAGGTTATGAACTTTTATAAAATCTTAGGGTGTACCTATTGATGAGTCATCATTTGACTAGCTCTAATATCAAATATCCGATATCAGAGCCTCAACATCGGATACCCAATGTTAAAGCCCTAGACATGAGGTTGAATATCTGATATCATGGGGTATATGTTGGCCTATAAATATAGCACTTAGGCTCATAATTTTGAATAAGTTTTTGATAGTTTTTTTCATAACATAGTGAAGCTCTTGCAATTTGTTTTCTCTAGAGTTAGAATATTTTCTAACTTCTTGTAGTTGGAGTTTGAGAGTGTACAAATCTTTGTTCGAACACTAATGTACCTCAGCACAATAGTGTGATGGGAATAAAAATGAACCTTTTTAATCATCCTTGCAGCTTGAGAATAGATTAAATGTTTTCTTGATGCATCTAATATTCATGCACTTCACTTTAATGCACTTTAATTAAGCAATTACTTTTCAGTTGTTAATGAACACAAGCACGACCACCTTCAACATACATGTAGCACTTAGTAACCTATAAATGCTTAACATTTGGTAGCCCAGTAGCACTATACGTGTTTAGGATATGTCTGAAAAGTGGGAAATGGTACTTGTGTTAGGCTAGCTAAGCAGTAGATGAATTAGACTTTAAATTACTCTACCTCTCATTCTTGTTGTAGGTGATTAAATTTATAAGACATAAAATGATAAAAATCATGTACCTCAATTACACTTAAACCATATCCTTGAGTTTCACAAATGTAGTTGGGAAGACAATGAATGTTCTCAACACCCATTTCACTTCCTAGAGAATTCGTACACTAGAGAACTATAGGTCCATGGAATTCAAGTAAATCATGTGTGAACAACTTAGTGATTCATATGGTTCGATGTAGGGGTACCTCTCCGCTCATCATTAGCACCATTGTCGAGAACCTTTTGGTTGTTTCATGCACTATCTAGGATTTAGTGAAATTTATTCAAATCGTTGAAATGAACCTTAGAGTCCTATCACATTTTAAGATTACTACAACAATATTTAGAAGAACACTACATTTTTATTTTTCTAACATAAAATGTCTTCTTCTCACAAGAGTAATTCTCTACCCAAATTTGATGGAGTACATTAGTTGGTGCCTCAATAATACTGAGTGGTATATGCTTATCCTAATCAACATGTACCAAATTTCACCTTCATCCTACACTAAGATGAACAACTACAGTGGCATGACATGGAGGGTAACATTGTGTTGTCACTTGATCAATCCAAACCTGCAATGATCCAACAAATTCTTATACAATGGGGTCTCCAAAGACTTCATGCTAAGTACATAGTGAAGGATAGTGATACTAGGGATTATCATCCCACTAAGGCACAATGTCTCAATGATCACCAATTAGAACAATGTTATGAATCTGTGAAGGAAAAAGGATAAAATAATTCCCCACTCCTATTATACCAAAAAGATGGTAGAGAACCCTTCCTTGGGGGTTTTCCATTTAGTGAAATTCCTCTCTTTGACTTTGGTGAAGGAGGTTAAAACCAGAAATTGCAGTCCACAATTCACAATCCTGGTTCTCGTAAAAATGGATCCAATGACAAAGAAGGATCCAAAGAGGTAAGTCAAGGCAAGGATGTAGATAAGAAACAAGGTTGCGATCATTATCACTATCACCAAAAAGATGATAGTAGGCATCGTGATGATGTTGGTCCTCCTTCCTCTTTACCTTCATCATCACCCTCTTCTTCTTCTAGCTCTAATCGCAATTGTAGGGGGCACAACCATGATGGAGGTGATCAACAAGATTGAAATGATTGAAGGGACCGTTAGGCACGGCAAGACCAAGGATGTGTGCATTCAAGAGAGAGACACTACCATGAACGAAGGGGTAGTAGATGGCATCATAGGCATCAAAATCAAGGCCTCAATGAGCCTTTACTTTCTACCTAAAGTATGTTAAACATTGTAGAGGCAATATGAATTCCAACAAGGCATGTGAAGGATAATCGAATCAAAAGGCTAGACATGAATAATATCCCTCAGTTTGAAGTGGGATATAACTCAGATCCATAGAACCATCTTTAATCTTTTCTAAGATGCATGTGCCTCATAGAACATAAAGAATGAATGTCAAAGCTTAAGTTGTTCCCATGGACACTCATTAAAGAAGCAGAGAACTGGTACCAGTCCCTAGAACTGGAATTTATTAGACGATGGAATACAATGCTTGAATTATTTAATGATAAATATCAAACATACTCTAGAGTGTCTAACTTGAGAAGGCAAATCCAAGGATGAAAACAAGGAACACACAAACCCTTGGATGTCACCATCGACTGATACTATTCCTTAATGCATAGATGTCCTGGCAATGGTTATTCTCAATGAGATCAACTTCGCCATATTGTAGATGGGCTTTGATCAAAAACAAGGATAACCCTTGGCATCTATGCCCAAGGATGACTATTAAAGTTAAGTGTCCATCAAATCCAAAGATTGATCAAGCAGGTAGCTAAAGAGGAAGGCAAATTGAGAAAATGAGAAAGTACAGAAGAGTATAATCGCAACCCTTCCATTCGAAAGAGGGAGGTTCAATTTTGTGATAGTGAGGAAGAATTAATACTTGATGAGATGATGAATAGGAAGGCCTTGCTACTTTAAAAATTTCAATCCAAAATTATGACCAAAGTTGATCAGTTATGGAACTCCATGGATAGCAAATTTCAAGCTATCCTAAAAATTGCTAAAGAGTCCAAAGAACGAGGTAGTGATCATGAGTGCATGAGGTGCAAGAAAGTTGAACGTGCCTATCAAAAAGGTAAGGTCAAGATTGCTACAATACAATAAGTTGTGAAAAGTGAATCAAATGATGATGGTGGGTGTGACATCTACTAGTATGAACATCATAAGGGATGTTGTGCCATAGTGTCACACTTATAGGAGTCTGGGTGTATGCTTTGAATCCACAACTAACACAAAGGCAAACATTCAAAAGATTACCTTATCCTCAACGTAACTCTAGGTAGTTCCACCAGCAATAACAATATTATCCAAGTGGAACTCCACTGCAACCATATGAGCAATATCAACAGTGGCAGCAACCATAAGCATGGGCGCTAGCACCACCAAGATAGAAATACCCTTATAAATAACTTGATTCATATGGGTACTACGTTCAAAAACCCTTATCTCCATGTGACTCCTCTAGTCACCTTTTGACTTTCCAATCTTACTACCACCCTTCTAATTATTATCAAACTCATTCTTCACATACAAGAAGGGATACCACTTCTTACCCCTATCCTCCTCCTATTCCTGCACATCTTCCTCCTCTAGCTACACAGCTACCACCTGCTCTACCTATGTAGGATGAACTCCCAGCTCAACTACAATAATGTAATGCTACCATGGCTATTAATCTACAACTAGTTCATTAACCGAGTGATTCAGATACTTGATTAAAGAAAAGACCTTTCCTCCAACCACATAGTCTTCATAAACCCTTAAATACACCTATGACTAACAACCCTATTTCTCCATCTTCCTCTATATCAAATTCCTTCAAGTCCCCTTCAAAATAAACATCACTCAGGATCCACACTATGATCCTTACTCATGCTATATCTGAAAGGATTTATCTTGGAATCCTTCCTAAGAAGTTAGCAAAGCCTAGGAGTCCTCTAATTTATTTGTAGATGACTAGGAATGAACCATGTAAAGCTCCTCTTGACTTAGGTTTTGGTGTCAATCTAATTCTTATGAGATGTATACTACCTAGAACCTACCTCCTTTAAAGAAGAGCAATATCAGATTACAACTAGCAAACTAGTCCATCACTTTTCCATTGAGACTAGTGGAAGACATTGTGACCACTATCTATGGGTGGTCTTATATTGCTAATTTTGTAGTGATCAAAGTGGAGAATTATAAAGGGGACTTTCTAATCATCATGGAAAGGGCATGGCTAAGCACCGTTGATGCTAGGATGGGCATTAGAGATCTTTCCTTAAAAATATCTAAGGAAAATGCATTTGGAATGATCAAGAAGAAGTGAGTTTCATGCATCATGTATAGCGATACAAGGTTCAAGTGTGTGCAGAAACTCTAGGTAGTGAAGCAAGAATCTATTTCTGCATGCAAACAATATGCACCATAAGCAAAAATTCAAAGGTGTTTATATTTTTTAGCCACAAAACAAGAGGGCACCTAATAGCTAACCACCAATTTTGAGAGAAGCATACTTTGCATGGAACCAATTAAGAGCTTGACCTACACATATGTTGCAAGCATGGATGAACTAGAGCAAGTACATCACCATCTCTCTAATGATGCAAATGATGATATCTATTGGGGAGAGTTGGAAATTCCCAAAAATTTCAAGCAAGAACGCCTTGAGCTAAAAACTTTATCGATCGACATGGCATATGTGTTTTGGAAGAATGGGAAGTCAGTCATAATCAAGGCAAATCTTGCTCTAGAATAGAAAAAGATGCTATTGAATGTGGTTGAAAAATGGTCAACAATTTTTTCCTGGTCATATCTTAAACTCACAAGGATTGATCCTAGGATATGCCAACATCGCATCTACACTAATCCCACCATGAAGCCACAGAGGCAACCATAGAGGTAATTGAATCCCACATTGAAGTAGATCATCAAAGAGGAAATTGAAAAACTCCTCAAGATGGGGTTCATTTATCCCATTATGGATAGTGAGTAGGTTAGTCCACTCGTGATTGTGCCAAAGAAAGATGGCAAGTAGTGGTTCTACATCGATTTTCGACTACTGAATATGGCAACATTCAAGGACCATTTTCCATTGCCATTTGTTAATCAAGTATTAGACACAATATCTGGGCATTACTACTACAGTTACCTGGATGGTTATAGTGGATACAACCAAATCCAAATAGCACTAAAGAACCAAGCCAAGACAACATTCATGAGTTCGTAGGGAACTTTTGCATATCACAAGATGTCTTTTAGTCTATGCAATGCCCCTACTACCTTTCAACACTTGGTTCTTAGCATTTTTTTAATAGCAAATTAGTAGTGGTGTGAAAGTCTTCATGGATGACTTCTCCACTTATGGAGCTATATTTGAGCAAGACTTGGACCACCTTGAGCAAGTACTGAAACAATGTGTTACGACAAACCTCAAGCTCAACTAGCAAAAGAGTCATCTAATGGTCAACATTGTATTGGGCCATAGAATATCATAAGAAGGAATTAAGATTGACCTTGAAAAAATAAGGGTCATCTAAGGAATAACGCACCAAACAAAAATTGTTAAAGATGTTTAGTCATTTCTTGGACATATTGGGAATTACCAGTGATTAATAGAGAATTTCTCTAAGATTGTAAAACCATTGGTAGAGCTGACAAAAAAAATATGCTCCATTTTTTTGGACCATGGAATGTGAATAAGCATTCTAATAGCTAAAAGTGAAACTTGTAAAAACTCCAATCCTACAAACACCTGACTGGTCTAAACTATTTCATGTTATGATGGATGCATCAAATTATGCCTTGGAATTTGTGTTTACATAGATGGATGACAAGAAATATCCATAATACATCCATTGCACTAACCAAAACATTATGGGTACACAATTGAACTACACCACCATAGAAAAAGAATTTATGGCAGTGGTGTTTACTCTAGAAAAGTTCAAGCATTATGTGCTTGGATACAAAGTATTTGTGCATATAGACCATAGTGCCATCCACTTCCTAATAAATAAGCTAATGATAAGCCTCCGTGTCATACGATGCCTAGTGATCTTATAGGAATTTGATCTTATGATGGTAGATTGAAAGGACATTAAGAATGTGGTTGTTGATCACTTATCTTGATTACGATGAAACAACAAAGAGGAAGAAAATCCACTATCTAATATGTTTTCTAATGAACTCCTCTTTGTTGGGGCTATAACTGAAAAATTACCCGATGAGCCTAATTGGTATGATGGCATTCTCACCTATCTTCTTACCCAAGAGATGCCACAAGGGTTGGACTAGCAGAAGAAATAGTAGTTTCTTCACCAGGTAAAATACTTCAATAAAGATCAACAGACACCTCTACAAGGTGTGCATCAATGGCCTAGTTCAATGGTGTGTTCTTGATGTTGATCAACTATGCACTCTCCAAGATGCTCATGAAGGTCCTTGTGGGGGCCACTATGCTAAAAGATGCACGACCATTAAGATCTTGATAGTAGGATACTATTGGCCAATAATCTTCAAGGATGTTCATCAATATGTCCACTTTTGTGAATGATGCTAATAAGATTATGGAATGACTACTCGAATGGAGGGACCTCAACAATGGATTCAACCACTAGAACCCTTCAACATCTGGGGCATTGATTTCATGAATTCCATCACACCCATGTCAAATGGAAAGGTGTACATCATAGTCACTATTGACTATTGTACAAAATGGGCAAAAATAGCAACCATCATCCACTATACATCTTCTACTATTGCTCAGTTTGTACAACAAAATGTTATAAATAGGTTTCATGTGCCACATGCATTAATTTCTGATAATGGAACTCAGTTTATAGGAACTACCTTTCAAAAGCTCATGCAATTCTTGGGGGTTGAGCATAAACTCATAACACCCTACCAACCCCAAGCCAATGGTTAAGTTGAGGTTACCAATAGGGAAATCACAAGGATTCTAACAAGAACTATTAGCAAATATATGAAAGATTGAAGCACAAAACTTAACGATGCTCTTTAGGCCTACTGCTCAACATGGAAACTTCCTACAGGCTACTCTCCCTATGAGCTTATGTATGAAAAATTACCAACACTTCCTATTCAATCCAAGCTCCATACACTTTCAACAACTTGTGACCTTAACCTTGACTTGAGTCTAGCATAAAAAGAAAGGTTAATGAGTCTTAACTTGCTAGACAAAAATCGATTGGTGGCCCTATCATCTAACGAATTGTACAAGGCATTCAACAAAAAGCATCATGACCTTAAAACTAGGAAAGTCAAATTTCAACTGGGAGATAAGTTTCTCTACTGGAACCCCATACACATACCTCAACAAACTAAGTTCCAAATGTTGTGGGAAGGATCTTATATAATTTATGAAAGTTTTTCTTTAGAGGCCATGATGATCTACAAACCTAAGAGCCCAAATAAGAAACAACTAGTCAACATACAACAAGTCAAACCTTTCCATGAGCATAAGCCAACAAATACAACAAATGCCTTATCAGATGGACAACCATGCTCCATATTTCAAATCTCCTCTTTTCAACTCAATCGTGGGGGAGATGGCCATCGATGCTAACTATATAAGTGACTTCTCTATTTTTCATTATTTTTATTTTACACATTTTTGTTTTGCAACTTTTTGTTTTACACATTCTTTATTTTACATATTCTTATTTTCATGTTATTAATCTTCTCTAATATTTCACACTTTCTTTTATATTTTTTTTTATTCTAGTGTGATTTTCTAACTTTTTGTTAATAAATGCCAAGCACAATGATAATTTTTTGCTTGATGGTGGTATGTACTATGTTGTTATTTGATTATTGGTGTCTGGATTCTAGCTTTGAATTTTTTGACTGATAATGAGGACATGGTTTCTTTTCATGCAATAGGTAGTGAGTCCACAATATCCACCCATCCAAAAATTCTATGGTTTTCCTTATTTTGGAAATGTGTAGTTCCTTTTTGATTAATAAAACTATAAAAAATTTGTAACATTGGTAGTTTCCATAATTATAAAGGATTGAAAGGTTTGAACAAGGTGTGACTTCAAAGGGATTTAGTATTCTTTGTACTTTTCTACTTAGGTGCATGTGTGTTTTCATGGATTTCTTACCATTCCATGTTAGCCAATAAAAGGAAGTTGAATAAGTCTTTTCATGGTGTGGTTATCATAAAAAATGATGGGAATTTAAAGCACATCCCTTAGACACATTAAATGAATAATTCTTTGCATGGTGTGGTTCCCATTTCAAAAAATGATGGAAATTTAAAGCACATCCCTTAGACAAAATAAACAGGCTACATGCACTGGTTATGGAACCAGAAAGACATGTTACCCATGCCTTAAGGTTCCCTCTAACTAAGTCCCTTTCTCACTTTCTACTTATCTTTTCTTCTCTAATAAGAAATGGTGGTTGTCCTATGGAAGCACTCTTGTGTCTCAAGGGGATGGACTGGTCTTAGAATGACGATGCAAAGTCACTGAACATGGTTGGTTTTGGTCTGGACTAAGGATGGATCTTATCAAGTCATTTAGCCATAAAATTCACAAGGGACTTCATGCAACCTTAATTAGGAACTCCATTCCCCTCTCTCTCATCCATTTATGCTTTCCATGTTTCACCTCATTGCCAGTTTCATGTTCTTGTTTGATGTATTGGTTTGATGTGTCAAAATTCCTAGGAAGTTTCTTTCGGGTTTTTATACTTAGCATTTCATAACCATTAATCATCCACAAGGCCCATGAACTTTTCAGTTTGAAGTTATGAAAGGGCAATAAAAGGCCTATGCCTACTTTGGGAAGGATCCACTTGCATATCTTTTGGTTGGATTAGTTAAGTTCTTTATCCTTTAACACTCTTACAATCAAATGCTTTTTTTTACCTCATCAATGACATCCAATTGTGCACATCTTCATAACATTTTTCAGTGAAACCTTTTATTGTTACTATTGTGAATTATTACACCCTCTTCAAGCATTTCATCATGTTTGAACTTTTTCAAATTTAATGGACCACTTATCTATTTAACCCTATTTTTCAATCTTCTCGCTAACACTCCTAAAGGAATCAATCTACCACAATCATAGCCTAGCCGAGTGTAACCACTAATGAGACGAGGTACTTAGTAGGTATTTGTTACACATTGCATACTAATTCATGATTTGTTATGATTTTAGTGGAAAGCATGGACTGGAAGTGGGACTATCTTCACCAAGGATGATGTGGAAATACCATACAATGAGGACCATTCATGATCATTGGATCTTCTCTCTTGCTCTCTAGCTACCAAGAGGGGTGGATGTTACTTTTATCCAAGATGTTCACTTCTATTATCATGAACATCCAATTTTGTAAAAGATTGTAAATCCATACACTTGGGCACCGAGAGTCTATTATTCCATCTAAGTTAATTTGTATGTCAATCAATAATTCCATACCTTCCCAATATTTTGTAAGGAACTTGTTCCTCCTCTTCTTCACTTGAGGATGAGCTTTCATTTAGTCATGGGGGTATGATGAGTCATCATTTAACTGGCTCCAATATCAGATATCTAATATCAAAGCCTTGACATTGAATACCCAATGTCAAAGCCCTGAACACAATGTCGAATATTTGATATTGTAGGGTATATGTCGGCCTATAAATATAGCACTTGAGCTCACAATTTTGAACAGGTTTTTCATAGTTTTTGTCATAGCATAACGAAGCTCTTACAGTTTGTTTTCTCCAAAGTTAGAATATTTTTTGAGTGCCTACAGCAGAAGCCTAAGTCTATATGGATCTTTGTTCGAACACTACTCTACCTTAGCATAATAGTATGATGGGAACAAAAACAAACCCTTTTGATCATCCTTGTAGCACTAAGAATAGATTAAATGTTTCCTTGATGCATCTAGTATTCATGCACTTCACTTTAATGCACTTTAATTAAGCAGTTAATTTTAAATTGTTAATGAACATAAGCACAACCACCTCAAGCATACATGTAGCACTTAGTAATTGAGAAATGCTTAACATTTGGTAGCCCAGTAGTGCTATACATGTTTAGGATGTGTCTAGAAAGTGGAAATGGGTACTTGTGTTAGGCTAGCTAAGCAGTAGATGAATTAGACTTTAAATTACTCTACCTTTGATTATTTTTGTAGGTAATTAAATTTATAAAACATAAAATGATAAGAATCATGTACTTCAATTACACTTAAACCATATCCTTGAGCTTCACAAGTGTAGTTGGAAAGACAACAAACATTTTTAGTGCCCATTTCACTTCCTAGAGAATTACTGCACTAGAGAACTATACGTCCATGGAATTCAACTAGATCACGTGTAAATTACTTAGTGATTCGTATGGTTGGACATAGGGGTACCTCACTGCTCATTACCTATGTTTCGATTATGTTGGCTTCCAACACCCTCTACTTATTAGAATTCTCTCTCTATCTTGAAGCCATAGAAGATGGAGGTTAATATTTCTTCTCTTTAAGTTTCTCAAGCTTATCCACAATGTACTTAACAATATTCTTCATTTCTTCTATATCTTTAGCCAATGATTAGAATATTTTCTTCTTAAAATCCATGCTTTAAATGATCTAAATGTCAAAAATAATAAACATTCATAAGAAATTTTCAAAGAATAAAGAGGACCTAGAAAGGATTTTGAGAATTCAATAAAGAATTAGAAATGAATTAAACATAATAAGCTCACAATAACTCTTGATGATAGGTTATCAACAAAAATGTAGCTAATCCAAGTTATTGGGTATCTTAAATAACTAATATTTTCAATGTCTAATATAATAGATTATATGAAAGAACCAAATGAATTTTAGTCCAACCCTAATTAAGTATAGAAATTAACATATAATTAAAATTAGAAAGCAAAGAAGATAAAGATAAATACACCCTTATATTATAATGAAGAAAACTGCTCCAACTTGAAGTAAATTTCATTTAAATCCTTGCTCTAATACCAATGTAATATGAACCCACTTGGACTACATAGCCTAGGCCCCAATGTTAATAAAATAAATCAATATCTCAATCGACAAGAAAAAAAATTATATTTGAGAACTAAAATAATAGAGTATACAATGAATTGAAGTATACAATCCCAAGGACAAGGCATAAAAACCAAATTCCCTTACTATTCTCACACTTCCTCATAAGGACATAAGCCACCAATTAAGGATGGCTCTCTCTTTATGATCTCTCTAATCAAGATTTAAAGATCTCTTAATTATGATATCAAGAATGATGCCCAAAGCCAATTCTAAACTCTTAATTTATAGTTTCTTGATAAATTTTGGCTTGGTAGCCAAATTAAAAAAATCCAATATAACCTAGATGTATCAAGATAACTCAAAAAAAAGTTTAGTTTAGTTCTAGTAAGACATTTTTAAGGATTCCAAATGTTTCACCAAAGGATCCAAATAATTCAATAAAGAGACCTCATGGAATCCAAGATTTCTTTTCTAACATGACAAGCACTACTATCAAGATGTTTCACGAATCCAAGTCATTTTGACAATCAAGAATTCAATCTCAATTAGGACATCCTTTGGGTTCTAGGAATCCCAATTGTAATCTTTCTCAACCTTCATGTAGCATTTGACATTTATTCTTTTGACCTTAGTTGACCTTGATAATGGCTCGAAATGCTCAAAATACTCCCAAAACATGCACAAAACATAGGAGATAATACACAAACTCTTTTAAGAGGACAAAGTAAATTATTATTGAGACAATGTTCTCATCATAATTTTATTAATCTTGTTAATAGATTCAATCAAGGGCAAAAGCATTACAACTATATAGATGTAAACGTTTGCTAGAATTACCTTAGGTAAAGTGGGTTTACTAGTTGATGAGAAAAATAATCTTCTATGTTATGCAAGTTTCTTCTAAAGATTTAATATGATGAATGACTAGTGTTCCTTCCTTTTCTTGTTCATAAATAAGAAGTGACCTAAGTAGGTGGTGGAAGAGAGCATCTTTTTTTTTTTGATATTCTACACCCAAATGCCATGGAAAACATTAAATATAAGTAACATTAAACATTAATCATAATAAATATGATAGGTAATATGTAAAAGGAAATGAAAAGAAAACTTTATTAATGTATAAATAACGTATTTTGGTCATGCCTTGAGGATTCCATGCGATTATCTTCCTTTAGCATCTATCTCTTAGAGGTAATCCTGCACTACTACTATAGTTAATCCTATACTCAACTAGAAGGAATGGCCAGTCACCTTTTTGTCCCACTTCACCAAACACCCATTAATCATCTTTACCAACTCTTCAACTCCATGCTAGCATGACCTCTAATTCCTAGGTATCAATACCTCAAGTCAAACATCTTTGTTACGAAACAACTCCATTTGGGAATGGGGGTGTGATCAATCAGACACCTTAGCTTTTGTTTGTCATCAAACAAGTATACATCAAGGATATTTCTCCATTACCAACAAACTAGTTTTTATCTCCATGAAGGACTTAAAATCTCTAGTTATTTTCTCCATGCTCGAATGCTTGATATAGGTTCTATACTTCAATCCTTTGATTTCTTCTTTTAAAATAGGGTTGAATAATTTAAATATTCTTTCGCTTATTCTATAATTAAATATATGAATGAGAAAAATATTTAGGAAAATAATTCTTATCATGTCAACAACTTATCTTAATATCTAGGTAATAATAAGAGGTGAATTAAAGGTCCACTAACCACCAATCACTAGTCTTAACTAAAGGACACTATGTATATGTTGTGTCTCTAGTGACCTAAGTGAAGGCAAGGAAAATCCATATTTCCTACTTGCATAATCTTAAATATTTTACTTATCTAATTTATAAATAGGTTAGTTATATATTTATGATATGTATTTATTATTTGGCCAAGAGAATTTTTTATATTTTCCAAATTAAAAAATCTTAAATTAATTCACTAATAAAGTCTAAGTGACAAAGTAGTTGGACTTGCAAATAATAATTTCCATGAAAAAGGTAATCATCAATCCTAGTGTTATGATGATAATTATTTATTTATCATGGTAAATTCCAACTAAAAAATGTCATTGATGAGTGACGAGGTAACCCTATGCCCTAGCATACATATCACAAGTATTTACACGCGATCCGGTCAAATTTTGCAAACCTTAAGTTCCTAAGTACATTGATTCCAAAATCTGAAATATAATCATGAAAATCGTTGTCTTCTCAACTACACCTGTGGAACTTAATTATATGGTTAAGTGTAATTGAGGTGCATTATTTTTATTATTTGGTATTTTATTTGTCTATAATTAAGAATAAGATGAAACTTAATTTATGAACCAATTTAACTAATCTAATTGCTAATCAATAACTAACTATCCTAACATAAGTATCTAATCCCACTTTCCATGCACATCTTGAACACATATAACGCTACTGGGTTACCAAACGTTAAGCGTTGCTAGGATTACTAAGAGTAATATGCATGCTCAAAACAATCATACTTATGTGCTTAATTAATTCTATTTAATCAAACTAGCTTAATTTAGCTTAATTACATGGGAGCATTAAAGGAAATTGCATAAAACATTAATTGCATGAATAATATATTTAAGCTAACTAAGGTGCTACAAGGTTTGATTAGAAAGCTCGTCTTTATTACCACACACACTGCCATGCTCAGGTACAACCGTGCTTGAATAAAGCTCCATACACCCAATGACTACTGATATGAGCACTTTGGAAAATAATCTAACTCTAGAGAAAAGAAATTGCAAGAGGTCTACTATGCTATGACAAAAACTATCTAGAAACCATGTCCCCAAGCACTATATTTATAGGTTGGCACATACCCCATGATATCAAATATCTGACATTACATCTTGGGACCTAATATCATGTACTCAATATCGAATATATCCAATATCAGAGCTAGGAAAAATACAATTCATCATACCCCCACGACTAAATGAAAACTCATCCTCAAGTCAACAAGATGAGGAACAAGTTCCTTACAAAATATTGGGAAGGTATGGGATTATTGACTCACATGCAAACTAACTCAAACAAAATAGACATACTCCAAGTACCTAAGTGTACAGATTTATAATTTTTTACAAAATTGAGTGTTCATGACAATAGAATTGAACACCCATGACAAAACTGACATCCAAATCCTCTGGCAGTTGAAGAGTGAGGAAGAAGATCCAATGATCATGAATGGTCCTCGTCACATGATGCTACTGCATCTTCCTTGGTGAAGACAATCCCACTTCTAGTTCATGATTTCCAGTACAATCTTAAGAAAATCATGGATTAGTATGCAATGTGTAACATATAACATTTAAGCACCTTTTCTCATCAGTGGTTACACTTAGCTAGGTTGTGATTATGATGGATTAATTCTATTAATATTATTAGTGGGAAGACTAAAAAATAGGGTGAAATGAATAAGCAGTTCATTATTAATTTCTAACAAGTTCAAACATAATGAAATGCTTAAAGAGGGTTAAAGAATTCATGACAATAAAAGAGGATTTTGTGGAAAAATGTTATGAAGATGCACATAATTTGGATGTCATTGATGGGATATGAAAAAATATTTGATTGTGAGAATGTCTAAGGATAAGGAACTTAACTAATCTAACCAAAAGGTATGCAAGTGGATCCTTCCCAAAGCATGCACATATCCTTTATTACCCTTGCATAACTTCAAATCAAGGAGTCCATGGGCCCCATGGATGATTAATGGTTATAGAAAGTTAAGTACAAAAACTAGGAAGAAACTACCTAAGAATTTCCACATATCAAACCAAGACATCAAACAAGAACATGAAACTGGCAATGAGGTGAGACATAGAAAGCATAGATGGATAAGAGAGAGAGTGGAATGGAGTTCCTAATTAAGGTCACATGAAGTCGCTTGTGAATTTTGTGATTAAATGACCTAATAAAATCCATCCTTAGTCTAGACCAAAACCAACCACATTCAATGACTTTGCATCATCATTCTAAGAGCAGTCCACCCCCTTGAGACACAAAAGTGATCCCACAAAATATCCACTATTCCTTATTTAAGAAGAAAGAGAAGTAAGAAGTGAGAGAGGGCCTTAGTTAGAGGGAACCTTCAGGCATGGGTAACATCTCTTTGCAATCCCATAACTAGTGCTTGTAGTCCATTTATATTGTCCAAGGGATGTGCATTGAATTCCCATTATTTTATTTATTCTTTTTTTTAATGGAAACCACACCATGAAAAGACTTATTCAACTTCCTATTATTGGTCAACATGAAAGGATAAGAAATCCATAAACACACACATGCACCCAAGTAAGCAGAAAGGCACAAAGAGTACCAAGTCCCCTTAAAGTCACACCCTATTCAAACCTTTGAATCCTTTCCAAATTTGAAAACTACCAAGGTTACAAATTTGTTAAAGTTTTATTAATGAAAAAGGGAGCTCAAACTTCCAAAATAAGGAAAAACATAGAGTTTGTGGATGGGTGGATGTTGTGGACTCATTATCTATTTCATGAAAAAGAAACCACATCTTAGTTATCCACAACAAAATTCAAAGCTAGAATCTAGACACCAACAATCAAATAACTAGATAGCACATGTCGACATCAAACAAACCACATTGTACCCAGTTGGCAATAAGGCACATTATTATTAAAATGCAATAAGAGAATTGCATCCAAATAAACAAAAATATATAAGAAATTGTAAAATATTTAAGAAAAATAAAACATACTAAAGATGTTGTAAAACAAAAATTTTGAAAAATTAATAACATAAAAACAAAAATATGTAAGATAAATAATGTGTAAAATAAAAATTTGTAAAAATAACAAAGTGTAAAACAAAAACATGTAAAACAAAAAGATGAAAAATTGAGGAGTTGCTTATATAATTAGCATGGATGGCCATCTCCCCCACAACTAAGTTGAAAGGAGGAGATCTGAAAGATTGAGCATGGTTATCCATCTGATGGGGTGTTTGTTGCACTAGATTACTTAGGCTTGTGGAAAGGTTTGACTTATTGTGTGTCGACCAACTACTTATTATCCATGCTCTCAGGTTTGTAGATCATCATGGCCCCAAAAAGAAAAGTTTTGTAAATTACATAAGGTCCTTCCCATAGCTTCTAGAACTTAGTTCATTGAGGTACGTGTGTGGGGTTCTAGTAGAGGACATTATCTCCTAATTGAAATTTGACTTTTCTAATTCTAAGGTCATGGCGCTTTTTGTTGAATGCCTTGTGCAACTCGTTAGATGATAGGACCACCAATTGGTTTTCATCTAGCAAGTTGAGATTCATTAATCTTTATTTTTGTGCTAGACTTAAGTCAAGGTCACAAGATATCGAAAGTGTATGGAGCTCGAATTGAATAGGAAGTGTTGCTACTTTTCCATACACTAGCTCATAGGGAAAATAACCTATAGGGAGTTTCTATGTTGAGTAGTAGGCCCAGAGCGCATTGTTGAGTTTGGTACTCCAATCTCTCCTATATTTGCTAACAGTTCTTGTTATGATGTTTGTGATTTCCCTATTTCTAACCTCAACTTGATCATTGGCTTGAGGGTGGTAGGGTGTTGTTAGTTTACGTTCAACCCCCAAGTGTTGCATGAGCTTTCGAAAGGTAGTGCTTATAAAGTGGGTTCCATTATCAGAAATTAATTCATGTGGCACACCAAACCTATTTACAACATTTTATTATACAAACTGAGTAGCAGTAGAAGATATATAGTTGATGATGGTTGCTACTTTTACCCATTTCATACAATAGTCAACAACGACTATGATATATCCCTTTCCATTTGACATGGACATGATGTGATCCATGAAATCAATGCCCTAAATGTCAAAGGGTTCCAATGGTTGGATCCACTATTGACGTTCCTTCATTCAAGTAGTCATTCCACCATCTACTTGGTAGCATTCATAAGAGAATAAACTAGTGAGCATCCTTGAAGATTATTGGCAAATAGTACCCTACCATCAGGATTTTAATGGTCTTGCATCTCCTAGAATATTGGCCCCCACAAGGAGCCTCATGAGCATCTTAGAGAATGTGTAGTTAATCAGCATCAGGGACATACCAACGAACCAAGCCATCAATGCACACCTTATAGAGATTTCTGTTTATCTTCATGAAACATTTCACCTGGTGAAGAAACTATTGTTTCTTTCGATGATCCAAGCCTTATGGCATCTCTTGAGTGAGAAGATAGATGAGAATGTCATTGTACCATTTAGGATTAGTGGAAAATTGTTTATTTATAGCCTCAGCAAAGAGGAGTTCATCAAGAAACAAATCAGATAGTGATCTTTCTTTCTCTTTGTTATCCCATCACAATTGAAACAAGTGGGTAGCAACCACATTCTTAGTTCCTTTTTGATCAATCATCATAAGATTGAATTCCTATAAGATCACCAGCCACCATAGGACATGGGAGCTCACCATTGGATTGTTCATTAGGAAGTGGATTGCACTGTGGTCAATGTGCATAAGTACTTTATATCTAAGAACATCGTGCCTAAAATTTTCTAGAGTAAATACCAGTACCATTAATTCTTTTTCTGTGGTGGTGTAATTTAGTTGTGCATCCACAATGCTTCAACTTACAAAATGGATATAATATGGACATTTCTTATCATCCAACTGCATAAGCATAACTCCCAAGGCATAATTTGATGCATCTATCAAAACATGAAATGGTCTAGACTAGTCGAGTGCCTATAGAATTGGAATTTCTACAAGTTTCTCCTTAAGATATTAGAATGTTTTTTTACATTCCTTAGTCTAGATAAATGTAGCATCTTTCTTTGTTAGTTCAACCAATAATTTTACGATCTTAGAGAAATTCTCCATGAATCGCTAGTGGTAGCTAGTGTGTCCACGGAATGATCCAACATCTTTTACAATTTTCAGTTGGTGAGTAACTCCTTTGATGGCCCTTATTTTTTTAAGGTCAACCTCAATTCTTACTTGTGAGATTTGGTGCCCTAATACAATGCCTTATTAGACCATGATATGGCTCTTTTTCCAATTGAGCTACAGGTTTGTTTCCACGCATCTTTTAGTACTTGCTCAAGGTAGTCCAAGGCTTGCTTGAATGTAGCACCATAGGTGGAGAAGTCATCTATAAAGACTTCCACTTCTTTACCAATCTATAGTTGAAACATGCTTAAGACTAGGTGTTAGAATGTACCAAGAGAATTACATAGACCAAAAGGCATTTTGTGATATACAAAGGTCCCCTAGGAACTCGTGAATGTTGTTTTAACCTAGTCTTCTAATGTAATTTGGATTTGATATATCCACTATAACCATCTAGAAAACTATAATAGCAATGCCTAGATATGGTGTCCAACACTTATCAATGAATGGTAATGAAAAATAATCCTTAAATGTTTCCATATTCAACAGCTGAAAATTGATGCAAACCTACCACTTGTCATCTTTCGTTGGCACAATCACAAGTGGACTAACCAACTCACTATTTGCAATGGGATAAATAAACCCCTCATTGAGGATTTTTTCAATTTTTTGCTTGATGATCTACTTCAATTTAGGATTCAATTACCTCTATAACTGCCTCTTTGGCTTCATGGCCCAATTGATTTAGATATGATGTTGGCATATCTTAGGATCAATGCCTATGAGTTTAGGATATAACTAAGCAATGGTTGTTGACCATTTTTCAACCACATTTAATAGCATCTATTTCCATTCAAGAGTAAGATTTGCATTGATTATTACCAACTTCCCACCTTTCAAGAATGCATATTTCATGCCAACAGGTAGAGTTTTTAAGCTAAGGTACTCTTGTTTAAAATTTTTAGGAATTTCCAACTCTCCCCAATAGGTATCATCATTTGCATTATCAAAGAGTTAATGATGAAATTTCTCTAATTCATCCATGTCTATGACATAAGCACATGTCAGGCTCTCAGTAGGTTCCATGTAAAGTGTGCTACTTTTAGAATCAGCGATCAACCATTGGGTGCCCTCTTGTTTTGTGGCTACTTCATACAGACACCTTTGAATATCAACTTCTGGTCCACACTGCTTGCATGCATAGCTGGATGCTTATACCACTGCCCAAAGTTTCTGCACATAATTGCATCGTGTGTCATTGTATGCAATGCATGGAACTTGCTTCTTATTAATCTTTCCAAATGCAATTTCCTTAGATACCTCTAGGGAAAGATCTCTTATGTCCATTCTTGCATCATCAATGTTTAGCCATGTCCTTCTTATGATTATTGGAAAATCCCCTTTATAGTTCTCAACCTTGATTACTAGAAAATTAGTAGGGTAAGACCACCCATAAATAGTGGTCACAATGTCTTCCACTAGTTCCAATGGAATCGTAATGGATTGGTCTACCAATTCCAATAAAATATTTCTCTTCTTGAGAGGTGGTAGGTTCTAGGTAGTATACATCTCAAGAGAAATCAAGTTCACACTGAAACCTAAATTAAGAAGAGCTTTACAAGGTTCATTCCTAATAATCTGTAAATAAATAAAAGGACTCTTAAGATCAACTAATTTCCTAGGAAGGTTCTCAACATAGATCTAATTAGATACGACATGAGTGAGCATAACAGTATGGATCCTAGGTAGTATTTCATTTGAAGGGGACTTGAAGGAATTAGATATAGAGAGAGATGGAGAAGCAGGGTTTCCAACTGCATGTGTATGCAAGGGTTTAGGTGGACTGTTGGATCAGAAAAAATATCTTTTTCATGATCTATTATTTGAACTAGTAGGTTGATGAACTAGTTGTAGATTAATGGCCCTAGTAGTGTTGCATTGTTGCGATTGGGCTGGAAGTTCACCCTACATAGATGGAACAAGTAATCGCTATGTTGAGGATGGAGGAACAGATATAGGAATAGAAGGAGGATAAGAATAAAAAGTGGTATCCCTTCTTGAATGTGGAAAATTAGTTTGATAATATTTGATAAGGTAGTAGTGATGTTGGAAAGTAGAAATGTGACTAGAAAAGTCACGTGGAGACAAGGGTTGCTAAACATAATACCCATATGAATTAGGTTGTCTATAAGAGTATTGTTGCCTTGGTGATGGTAGCATCCATGACTGTGGTTGCTACCACTATTAATACTACTTGTATGATTGCAGTGGAGTGTCACTTGGACAATAGTATTATTTCTAATGGAACTACCTATGATAGCCTTGAGGATAAGGGAATCTTCTAGGTGTTTTCCTTCTTGCTAGTCATGGATTTAGAGCATACATCCTAGACTCTTGTAACTATGAAACAATGGGGAAACATCCCTTAGGATATTCATATTGGCAGATTTCAGACCCACTATCATCATCTAATTTGGTTTCAACAACCTCCTCTACTACAACAATCTTACCCTTACCCATTTAATTGGCACATTCAACTTCCTTTCACCTCCTGTGATCATGATCACTACCTTGTTCTTTGGACTCTTTAATAATTTTTAGGATAGCTTGAAATTTTCTATCCATAGAGTCTCATAACTAATCTACCTTATCCAAAATTTTAGAGATGCATTTTTAAATCAACAAAGGTCTTTTAGTTCACCACCTCATCAAGTGATGGTTCCTCCTCACTGTCATAAAATCGAACCTTCCTCTTGTGAATGGAAAAAATTGCAATTGTATTCTTCTATCCTTTCTCATTTCCTTAACTCTCCTTCTTCATTTGCTACCTACTCAATTAACTATTGAATCTAATGGGCTCTTAATCTTAACAATCTACCTTGGGCATAGATGCCAAGAGTTCTCCTCATTTCTGATCAGAGCCCATTTACGATATGGCAAAGTTGTTCCTATTGAGAATAACCATGGCTAGGAAATTTATGCAATAAGGAACAGTATCGATCCATGGTGGCATCCAAGGGTTCATGTGTCCCTTGTTTCCATCCTTGGATTTTCCTCCTCAAGTTGGACACTTGGGAGTACATTTGATACATTTTGTTGAATAGTTCAAGCATTGTACTCCACTGTCTAATGAATTCTGATTTTAAGGACTGGTACTAGCTTTCTGCTTCCTTAATGAGTCTCCTAGGAAACAACTTAAGCTTTTGTTAGTCATTTTCTATATTTTTCAAGGCACAAGCATTGTGGAAAGCTTGAAGATGGTTCTGTAGATCTGAGTTATATCCCCATTTAAACCTAAGGATATTGTTCATGTCTAACTTCTTGATTCAACTATCCTTAATGTGCCTTATAGGAATTCTCACTACCTTTTCAATGTTTAGCATGCTTTGGGTAGCATGCAAAGTCTCATCAAGGTCATGATTCTAGTGCCTAAAGTGCCCTCTACTATCCCTTCATTCATGGTGATGGATCTCTCTCAAATGCCTATGCCCTAGGTCTTGACTTGCCCGATGGCCCTTATGATCATCTTGGTCCCATCAATCACCTCCATCACAATTTTGTCCCTTACAATTGCATTCAAAAGAGGAAGATGATGATCAAGGTAAAGAGGAATGAGAACTAGCACCCTCATGGTGCCTACCACCTCCTCTTTGGTGGTCATGGCCATGATCTTACTACTTATCTACATCCCTATCATGACTCTCCTCCGTAGATCCTCCTTTTTCATTAGATCCATTCTTGCCAGAACCCAGATTATGGATCATGGATTGCAAGTTCTAGTTTTGAACTCCTTCACCAAAGTCAAAGAGAGGAGTTTCATTGAATGGAAAAGCCCCAAAGAAGGGTTCCCCACCATTTTTTTGGTACATCAAGTATGGGGAATCATTGAACCACCCCCTTCATAAATTCCCAGTGCTACTCTAGTTGTTAATCCCTTAGCTATTGTGCCTCAGTAGGATGATAATCCCTGGCATCACTATCCTACACAACATACTTAGCATGAAGTCCCTAGAGGCCCAATCGCATAAGATTTTATTGAAGCATTATAGGAATGGATCGATCAGGAACCAACACAATGTTACCCTCCATGTTGCACCATCACAGCAGTTCATCCTGGTGTAGGAAAAAGGTGAAATTGGGTAATTACTCATCAGGATGAGTATATACCAATCTATATTGTTGGGGAACTTGCTAATTTACTCCATCAAACTTGGATGGAGAATCACTCCTATGAGAAGAAGACATCTAGTGTTAGAAAATAAAAAATGTTGTGTGCTTCTTTAAATTGTTATAGTTATTTTAATGTATGAAATGACTTTAGGATTTGTTCCAATGATCTTGAATAATTTTTTACTAAGTCCTAGATAATGCACATAATAAGTAAAAGTCCCCAACAATGGCACCAATGATGAGTGGCAAGGTACCCGTACGCCCAACCATATGAATCACAAGCGTTCACACACAATTCAGTCGAATTTCACAAACCTTAAGTTCCTAAGTACACTAGTTCCAGGATGTGAAATCTAATCGTCACAATTGTTGTCTTCTCAACTACACTTGTGGAGTTTAATTGTATGGTTAAGTGTAATTGAGGTACATGATTTTTATTTTTGTATTTATGTATCTATGATTAATGATAAGTTGAAAGTTAATTTATGAACCAATTTAACTAATCTAATTGTTAATCAATAGCTAACTATCCTAACATAAGTATCTGATCCCACATTCCATGCACATCCTAAACATGTATAACACTACTGGGTTACCGCATTACTAGGATTACCCAGAGTCATACACATGCTTGAAGTGATTATACTTATGTGCTTAATTAATTCTATTTAATTAACCTAGGTTACTTTAGCTTAATTACTTGGAAGCATTAAAGGAAATTGCATAAAACATTAATGGCATGAATAAAATATTTAAGCTAGCCAAGGTGTTGCAAGGTTTAATCAGAAAGCTTTTCTTTATTGCCACACACACTATCATGCTCAAGTACAACAATGCTCAAATAAAGATCCACACACTCAATGACTCCTATTCNTACAACAATGCTCAAATAAAGATCCGTACACTCAATGACTCCTGTTATGGGCACTTTGGAAAATATTCTAACTCTAAAGAAAAGAAACTGCAAGAGCTTTGCTATGCTATGAAAAAAAACTATTTGAAAACCATGTGCCCAAGTGTTATATTGATAGGCCAACACATACCCCATGATATCATATATCCAACATTGCATCATGGAACCTGATATTGTGTACCCGATATCAGGGCTTCGATATCAAAGCTAGGAAAAATATGATTCATTAGTGAATAAAAGAGCTTTCCCTCATCGTTACAATGATAAATTTATTTTACAATGACAAAGAAGGACTCTCTTAGATGGCACTAGTAATTGGCCTCTTAGCCAAAAATATAAATTAAATAAATAAAGAGCAATAAAATTAAAAAAAGAAGTAAGCTAAGAAACTACCTAATATTCATCAACCTTTGAGACCAAGGGATGTTATTATAACTTTGTCATAAGGACTATATGATTGAATGGCCTTCTTTTGGGATGGTAAGGCTTGATATTGCTTCACAACTTCATTTTTGAAAATTTACTCCAATAACTTGGTAACTTGAAAGAATAAAGTATCATACCAAATGTAATCTAGGGTCTCTATGAAGAAGGGTGTTGAATCTTCTTCAATAATCATGGTAGCATAATTAGTGAATTATGATTCTTGATGGACACTATCCATTAGCATCATCTATTCACAAATTCTAGGATTTAACTTATCTACTAAAAGTTTGAATTAGACAAAGGATGCACTAGTCAATGAAATGTTGTAATGAACTAATAAGAACATCTTCTTCAAATTTGATTCCTCTTATAAAGGCTCTTTTACTTTTTCATATTTTAGGAATTGATGAACACCACTTCTAGCTTTCACATTGAAGTCTCCACAAAGGATTAATAACATTGGATTGAGATTGGTGTAAGTTAGGAATAGGTTGTACTTTAAGCTTTCCTCAATCTAGTTAATCAAGTAAGATACTCGAAAAATTCTAATATTTGAAAATGTTGGATAAGCAATTAAATGTATGTTAATCACACATACATGTCTTCTTGATGACTAGATTTTAAGTAATAATCCTAAGATCCTATGGTTTCCCTAGAATCTTGATCATTCTTTCTTCCCCATGACTTGAAATTCTAGAATTTTAAAAACCATGTTTTCTAATCTTCATTCAAACCTTTGTATTATCTTAAACTTGGCTTCTTTGTAAGAGATTACACAATCATCTATGTTGTGGTTTCTTCAATAGCCTAGTCTATGTGCATTAAAAGAATAACCACCATAAGAGACTCTTTGTTTGTATACATCTTTGTATTCCAACTTTCTCAAATTGGGTTGAAATTGGTATAGGAATTCCCATGATAGGATTTATTGTAGACATAAGACATTAGCATTTAAATCTTATAATTCTACAAAGATGTATGGATATCAGTATTTATGCCAATTCAAGGTCCAATGTTGTCTTTCATTCACTAGAAACCTTACAAGCACAATGTATGTTACAACTTCCAAACATGGATTATCTACTAGCTTGCTCCTTCTCATAGGTATCATACACCTTGTCTAAACAAGGTTATGATTTTTCATGATGATTGATGTTTGCCAAGTAATCTAGTTGCTTGTTGGATTGATGTAAATATTTCTTGGATTTCTAGTTTTCTAACTAATTTTCTAATTATTTGGTTTGTTGGGATGGAAATGGTGTGGTTATATTTCTTAAACTCTTACTAACCTTTCTACTCTTACTAACCTTTCTACCCTTCCTATATGCACAACTTAGTAACCTAATCTTAAGGCCCAAAATTACTATAAAGCATCAAATTATTAGACAATTAATTGATCTAGGCTATATTCTACTAAGGCATGATTTAAATTATCACCTACTTATTGAATACCTAAATGACCAATCTCAAATCATCATTGAATTTAGAAGGCTTAAAAAATATTAGAAATGACTATTTATATATTAAAAATGAATATTAGATTCCCAAGTTATGCTAATTTTAGTTCCCAAAACTATTAAAGCATAACTTAACAAAATGGATTGAAAAATAGTTTTGAGTCTCATATGTCAAATCTAACTTCATCGCCTAAAAAGACTTTTAAATCAAAAGTTATGACCACTTTAGAATTCCAACATTTAACCACTCATCCTAGTAATACTCTAGAACTAGTGCACTTAATTACATAATTTTTATCTAACATGTTACAAATCAACCTATTTTATCTATTTGATCAAATTTTACCATGTTTGAATATATAAATTTTTTCTATTCACTTGGGATTCATGAATCTTGAAAAATTTTCATGTACGGAGCATTCCAAAAGTGGGAGAACAAACAGAAGCATATTAGATTCTCAGCAAATATTTTTCATTTAAATTAAATTTAATATAATATTTAATAAATTTAAATATTTTTACAAAATAAATAAAAATATAATTTAAATATATTATTATATTTTAATTCACATCCTCACTTATGAATCAAGTCTTTGAATATACTTACACACCCAAACATGTTTTGAATCATGAATCCTTAATTCCTTGCTTCTAAGAATCAGATTTGTTTAATGCATTAAATTTTTTATTTTCAAATTTAAATTTTTAACAATACTTTTTCCCACCCTAGGAAGTGTGGATCATTGGTGTATATGGTCACTGGGAGTGGCATGGACTTGTGATCTTGCCAGTGTCTACAACCCTAAGGGAATTATGAACCTATGGTCTTGTTAATATCCATGGCCCAAGGAAGGGAAAACCTATGGTCCTATTAGTGTTCACGAACAATGCAAGTCCATATCTCCAAACAAGATGGTGGATTTTTTGGGAGAAACATTTCAAGTAGAAAGGCCAAGAAAACAAGACATAATGTGACTAACAAGGAGGGAAGGGTAAGCAAAGCCTAAGGGAAGGGTAGGCAAAGAAGCAATGGCTTTGGGTGATGGTTTCAACCTACATGGAGGTACACAACCCCCTTAGGACTTGGCATGGTCCTACATGACCAGAACAACCACAAAAATACTTTTATTATAGATTATGCTACACACAAACCATAGTAACACTATGCACCTCCCTTATGGGTGTGGCAATATTAGCCATCTTACCACATATGAACATTGCTTTACTTGCATGCGAATTACAATACTCCACCACACTCAGTTGTGTGCCTCTACTACGCTTGCATGTGATCAAGTACCATAAAATGCATGGGATTTTTTATTATTATTTATCTTTAAAATTTTTTGGTTTAACATATATATATATATATATATATATGAGGTTGTTCCTATCAATAGACCAATAGATTGGCAATAATGCTTAGTTAAGGAAGGTTAAGAAGTTTAGCTTGATAACTTTGAGGGTGTGGCTTTAATTCTTAATCAAAAAATTTTAAAATTAAATTCATAACTTCATAAAATTTTTACATTTTCATTTAATTAAGGCACAACTTACAAGAAACTTCAAACTTTAATATCTCTCACATGGTGAATTCAATTAATATGAAATCAATACTATTGGAGCTATCTCAATGAGCACTATGTGTTAGATATGGTCACAAGGCATGAAAACTAAGTTAAATTTTCATAATTTTAAAATAGTAAAATTAACCTTTTTACCAACTTTTCCTTAATAAGTTGCTATATGGACAACATGGGGGTTCCTAAGTGACTTAAGTTCAATTACAAATGATAAGCAGACTCTAGAATAAAAATTTATCATATATATTTCTACAATTTTCCCATAAGTGTGATGTAGGCCTATCCTCCAACATCATTCCTATAAACTAGCGAACTATTAAAGAGAAGGTTAAAATAGTAGAACATCATATCATTAGCTACCAAGTGTTGATTTTCCTATTAAGCTCTTGCTAATGATTCTTAGAAGTTAAATAGTGGTAAGGAAAATTTTAGGGCTAACTTAACTTCTTGATCAATCAAGTTTTTTCTTTGGCCACAATATCAGATCCCTGATATTGGGGCATAAGATACAATGTCTCATATCTGATATCGCAGACATGTGTGGGCCTATAAATATAGCACTTAGGCATACTATCCACAAACAATTTCATTAGACACTTGGTGAAATTACATCAGCTTTTTTCCTAATTTTAGCACTTAACACTTAGGAGTGTACTCCTACAATTGAATGGAGTCTTTATTCTAGTGAGATGTACTTGGACACGTTTCATGCACAAAAATAAAGGTCAAGATTACTCTACATCATTGAAGCATCACTTAGTATTTATTGTTTACACTTAGAACAATTTTCTTGTTTTCACATAGCTTAATGATTACATTTTCATTAGTTACTAATTTACTTTCTATGCATTTTACTATTCCTATTGTTAAGTGGAATGAGTATGACTAATCTCGAACACTTAAGTGTAGCTACTTGGTAATCCAATAGTACTATCACTTGGTACACCCAATAGTATGGTACTTGGCAATCCCAATAGTAGTCACATGAAGTCCAAGGTGTGAATGGAAGGTTAGGACTAGCTACTCATTGCATAGGCTAGATTATATTTGTTTACTGCTACTTAGATTTAGAAATTATTCTATTTACTTCATGTTTATGAGGAGCACTATGGCCAATACAACATCATCTAGCATATACCTCATCATGAGTTAAACCATACACACTGAATTCATTAGCTCATGTGGGAAGACAATGATAGCAAACTCTGATCAATTACTCACATAATCATATTGCCTTATCTAAACAATTTGACTTGGATTGTGCATGAACACTCGTATCTCATATGGTTGGGTGTTGGATACTCCACCGTCATCACTTCCTTATGTTCACCAATGATTAGAATCTAGATAAAGGTATATAATATCGAGTTGTTTTTGTTAGGGTGGTTAACAAAGGCATGACCCATAGCAAAAAGATATCATAAAAGACCTTGGCTACAGTTACTAGCCTTATAAAAGAGACATAAGAATTACCTTAAACAACTAAAGGAAAATCTTACATTACTACAAGATGATTAAGTGTTACCTAGACCAATATTATCCTTATCTTACCAAAGTCTTTTACAGTTGTTGTACCTTATCGAAGTATTATCAAATCTCATCAAAATCTAGTCACTCATATGTATGGAACTATATAGGAAAGCATCTTATTTTTTAGCATGGTTCATCTTGGATATGATATGTGTCTAATGATGGTGCATGACTCCCCCTAGATCATGGCCCATAATTCATCATTATATTATAGTTAGTTCTTGATTAGTTTTGTTCAATCAGTTGCATCGACGAGGCCTCATCGACGAGGCCCCATTAATGCAATGTTGATTTTCAACAATAAATATGCACCTACCAGTAGCATTTATGGCATGAGAGATTGTAGTTGTAGCAAAGCTCTTATAATTTTTCCATTTAAAAGTTAGAATTTTCCTCTCGAGTGCCCGCAACAGGAGTCATTGAGTGTATGGATCTTTATTCAAGCATTGTTGTACCTAATCACGACAGTGTGTGTAGTAATAAAGAAGAGCTTTCTAATAAACCTTGCAGCATTGTGGGTAGATTAATTATTTTATTTATGCATTTAATGTTTTCAATTATTTATTAAATGTTTCTAGTAATTAAGTTAATGAAGTAATTAAGCAAGATAGATTAAACACATAAGTACAACCACTTCAAGTGTAACATGTATTCGCCTAGTAATCTTAGCAGTGTTATTGCTTAGTATGCCCAATAGTGTAGTGCTTGGTCACCCAGTAGTGGATATGTGGGCTTAAGACATGTATGGAATGTGGGATCGAATACTTATGTTAAGATTACTTAGATGCTAGTTACTTAGTTCATTTAAATTAGTTAATCCAATCACTTTTATCTTCCTTTGAATGCCAAAACTATAAAATACAAAATGATAAAAATCAAATGCCTCAATTACACTTAACCATACTAGTGTACATCACAAGTGTAATTGGGAAGACAACGATTGACCTTAAGGAAAGATTCACTTTCTAGAAGACTAGTGTACTAGAAATGATAAAATCCATGGAATTCAACCAGATTGCGCATGAATGCTTTGTGATTCATATGGTTGGGCATAGGGGTAGTTCACCACTCATCATTAGTGCCATTGCTGGGGACCTTGTTTGTTGAAATGTGTGCTTTTTAGGTTTAGGTGAATACTATTAATATCATTGTACAAATTTCAAGGTCAATATCATTCCCGCTATACATAGAATCATAAAAGCACACTGATAATTTCATTTTTCTTTATAAAATATCTTCTTCTTCTCACAAGGGTGAAGATGTCAAATCACTAGTCCCATAGGAGTGTAAAGTGGTATATACTCATCCAAATGAGTATGTACCAAACTTCACCTTCATCCTACATCAAGAAGAACAACTGTGATGGCATGATATGGAGGCAACATCGTCCTACCCCTCAATCAATCTGTGCCAGGGATGTTTCTTAAAACTCTTAAGAAGTTAGACATCTCAAATCTTCATGAACAATATGTTGTAGATGGATATGACACTCAAAACTATTATCCCACTGAAACATAACACAAACAAGATCAACATCAGGAGAAGCTCCATGAGGCTACAAAGGGAAAACATTATACTAATCCATTGTTCCTACTAAATCAATATGACAATGAGGATTCTCCTACTAAATGTTCTTAACATGAAGATTCTCCACCCCCTGATACTAGTGACAAGGGTGTGAACTTGAACTTGCAATCCACTATGCATAAACTAGGTTCAGGAAAAAGTGACAGTCAAAGTAGGGACTCAAGCAAGAATTACAATGGCAAGGGATCTAAGGATGGTGGTCATAATAAATGGAAAAGTGGTGGCGATGGCAATCCACCTTCCTCTTCATCCTCCTCATCTGATTTTGAACATTCCTCTTCATCTGACAGTTCTCATAGAAGCCATCATCAAGACAATCACGATGAAGGTGATCAACAAGACAGCAATGATCGTGAAGGCCACCAAGACCTAAGGGGTGGCTAAAACCATCATTGATGTCATCGATGCAGTGATGATGATGAACCTCTATTAGTAACTCAAAGTATGTTCAAGATTGCAAAGGCAGTCAAAATTCCAACCAAGCATATGAAAGATAGTCAAATCAAGCACTTAGACATGAACAATATCCCAAGATTTGAGGGGGGATACAACTCTAATCCGTATGATGCATATGCCTTATAGAACATAGAAAATGAATGGAAGAAGTTGAAAGTTGGTACTGGTCTTTAAAGCTAGAACCTATTCGTAGATGGAGTACCATGTTAGAGTTACTTAATGACAAATATCAAACATACTCTAGAGTATCTAATCTGAGAAGGTAAATCCAAGGTAGGAAATAGGGAACACATGAGCCCTTGGATGCTACCATGAATAGATACTACTTACTCTTACATCAATGCCTTGGCCATGGTTATTCTTAGAAGGAACAACTTCACCACATTATAGATGGGCTTAGAGCAAAAACTAGAAGAACCCTTGAGGTGTATGCACAAGGAAGATTGTCTAAACTAAGAGTTCATCAAATCCAAAAGCTAATTGAGTAGGTAGCAAAAGAACAACATGAGCTACAAAAAAGGGAAAGTGGGGAAAAGTATAATAGGAACCCTTCCATAAGAAAATGAGAAGTCCAATTTTGCAACAAGGAGGAGTCACCACTTGATGAAGTAGTGAACAAGAAAACCTTACCCATATAAAAATATATTTATGATATTTTAGCAAATGTTGAAAAATTATGGGACTCTTTGGATGAAAAATAGTGATCGTGACTACAAAAGGTGCAAAGAAGTTGAACATGCCTACGAAAGAGGTAAGTGCAAAGCTATAGCAATAGAGAAAGTTGTAGACACTGACTCTAATGATGAAACGAATTATGACATCTATCAATACGAACATCCAAAGGGTTATTGCCCTATGGTGTCACACTTACAAGAGTTTGCGGTGTATGCATTGAATCCTCAACTAGCACATAGGCAGGCACCTAGATGATTGCCTTATCCTCAAGGCAATCCAAGGTAGTTCCATCAATAGTAATAAGCTTACTACCCAATTGGAACTCCTTCACAACCTTATGAATAATGCCAATAGTGGTACCAACCACAAGCATGGAGGATGCCACTACCAAGGCAATAGTACCCTTATAGGCAACCAGATCCATATGGGTACTATGTCCAACAACTTGTATCTCTTAGAAGTTCTATAAGTCACACCTCATTTCAACATCACTATTACCCTCCAAAGTACCATCGAACACATTCACCATCTACTCAAGGGAAAAACCCATATCCGTACCACCCTCCATATCTCTTTGCACAAAAACCTCTACCTTCAACCTAGTTACCTCTTGCTCTATCCATGTATGGTAAGATTCCTTCACATTTGCAACAACAACATGCTACAAGGGTTGTACATTCACAATCGGCTTTCCAATCAAGTGGTCCAAACAATTGATCCAGTTAAAGACCTTTCTTCTAACCCAGCAATCCTCTTTAACCCTCACAATCTAGTCCAAATGATCATCCTACATTTCCAACACCCTCATTCTCTGCATCAAACATCTTTGAGTGTCCTTCAAACTAAGTGTCACCTCAAATTCACACTGTAATGCTAACTCATGTTATTTCTAACTAGATCAAGGCTGGCAATCTTCCTACAAAAAGATATAACCTAGGAAGTCCACTCATTTATCTATAGATCACTGGACATAATCCATGCAAGGCTCTTCTTGACTTTGGTTCCAAAGTTAATCTCATCTCCCATGACATGTACAAGGCCTGGAACCTACGACCTCTTAAAAAGAGCAACATCCATTTAGAGTTGGTAGATCAGTCAATTACTATCCCTCTAGGATTAGTAGAGGACATTATAACCATGGTTTGTGGGTGGTCCTACCCTACTGATTTTCTAGTGATTAAGGTTAAAAATTGCAAAAGTGACTTCCCTATCATTATTGGAAGAGCTTGGTTAAGCATAGTCAATGCGTGTATGGGCATAAGGGACAAATCTTTAGAAATATCCAAAGAAAATGAATTGAACAAAATAAAGAAGAAGTCTATTCCATGCATCGTGTAGAGCGATAATGGGTGTAATTGCATGTAAAAGATTTGGTCAATTAAAAGTATATACATTAAAGTATACAATCAATGTGCACAAGAAATCAATATTCAAAGGTGTCTATACGTAGCATCCATAAAACAAGAGGGAACCCAGTGGCTAATAGCTAACTTAGATAGCAATACATTATGCATGGAACCAACTAAGAGCCTAACATGTGCTTATGTTGAAGGCATGAACAAAATTGAACAAGTTCATTTTCCAACTCTTTGATGAAGATGATGACACTTATTGAGGAGAGTTGGAAATCCCTAATAACTTCAAGTTGGAGACCTTAGAGCTAAAAAATTTACTAACCAATATGGAGTATGCATTTCTAAGCAATGATAAAATGATCATAATTAATGCCAAACTTGCTCCTAAACAAAAAGAAAAGCTATTGAAGGTAATTAACAAGTGGCCAAGAACCTTTGGTTGGTTATATCTAGAGCTAATAGGAATCAATCCAAGGATATGCCAACATCGCATCTATACTAAGCCAACCATGAAGCCTAGAAGGTAGCTGTAGGGGTGGCTAAACCCCAAATTGAAGTAGATCATCAAAGAGGAAATTGAACAACTCCTCAAGGCAGGATTCATCTATCCAATCATGGATAGTGAGTGGGTTAGCCCACTCATAATTATGCTGAAGGATGAAAAATGGTAAGTCTACATTGATTTTAGGCTATTAAATATGGCAGTATTTAAATATTATTTTTCATTGTCATTTGTGGATCAAGTATTGGATACCATATCTGGGCATTGTTATTATAGCTTCTTGGATGGTTATAGTGACTATAACCAAATCCAAATCGTGCTAGAAGATCAGGCCAAGATAACACTCACGAGTCCTTGGGGGATTATGCATATTGTAAGATAACATTCAGTCTATGTAATGCCCCTGCAACATTTCAATGCTTGGTTCTTAGTATTTTCCAACAATAGATCAGTAGTGGTGTAGAAGTCTTTATGGATGACTTTTCCACCTATGGAGCTACATTTGAGCAAGTAATGGACCACCCTGAGCAAGTACTGAACAAATGTGTTGAAACAAATCTACAACTCAACTAGCAAAAGAGTCATCTCATGGTCCAAGAAGGCATTGTGCTAGGGCATTGAATTTTACAAAAATGGGTTGAGGTAGACCTAAAAAGGATAGGGTCATCCAAGGAATAACATACTAACTAAAGATAGTTAAAGATATTCCCTTATTCCTTGGACACACTAGCTAGTATAGATAATTTCTCTAAGATTGCAAATCCATTGGTAGAGCTTACAAAGAAAGATGCACCTTTCATTTAGACCAAGAAATGTGAACATGCATTCCAATAGTTAAAAGAGAAACTCATAGAAACACCAATCCTACGAGCACTAGACTGGTCTAGACCCTTCTACATGATGATAGATGCATCTAATTGTGCCTTAGGAGTAGTGCTCATGCAAATGGATGATAAGAAACATCCATACTACATCCATTGCACAAGCTAAATCATTGTGGGAGCACAGTTAAATTACACCACCATGGAGTACACTCTGGAAAATTTCAAGCACTATGTGCTTGGTTACAAAGTATTTGTACATACATATCACAGGGAAATCTACTTCTTTATGAACAAGCTAATGATGAGCCCTCATCTCATATGGTGGCTCATGATCTTATAGGAATTTGATCTCATAATGGTAGACTCAAGAGATGCCACAAGATTTGGATTTTACAAAGAAGCAACAATTTATTCATCGAGTCAAATACTTTATGGAAATTAATGGACACCTCTACAAGGTGTGTGCCAATGGCCTGATTCATTGGTGTGTCCTTGATGAAGATCAACTGTGCATTCCCCCAAGATGCTCACGAAGGGCTTTGCAAAGGCCACTATGCAGGGAGATGCACAACCATAAAAATCTTGATGGCAAGATATTATTGGCCTATAATACTTAGGGATGTCAACTAGTTTGTCAAGTCTTGTAAACGTTATCAATGAGATAGGGGGATGACCGCTCACATGGAAGGTCCTCAACAATGGATTCAGCCATTGAAACCTTTTGACATATGGGGTGCTGACTTCATGGGTTCCATCACATCCATGTTCAACAGAAAGGCATATATTATAGTAGCAATTAACTATTGCATAAAATGGGCAAAAGCAGTAGCCATTAATAATTGTACATCATACACTATTTCTAGATTCATACAACAAAATATTGTAAATAGGTTTGGGGTACCACGTTCACTAATTTTTAATAATGAAACTCATTTCACAAGTCCCAATTTTGGAAAATTAATGCGATGCTTGGGGGTTGAACATAAATTAACAACACACTATCAGCCCTAAGCCAACAGTCAAGTAGAGGTAACCAACTAGGAGATCACAAAAATACTAACGTGGACCATTAGTAAATATAGGAAAGATTAGAGTGCAAAACTTAACAATGCCCTTTGGGCTTATCATTCAACTTGGAAAATTCCTATTGGTTATTCTTCCTATGAGTTAGTTTACGAGAAACTTCCAATGCTCTCAATTCAATCTGAGCTCTGTACACTCTCAACAACTTATTATTTAAATCTTGACCTAAGTGAAGCACAAAAAAAAATTAATCAACTTGAATATATTAGATGAAAATCAATTAGTGACCCTATCCTTGAATGAGGTGAAAATAAATTCAACAAGTAACATCATAACCTTAGAATTAGGAAAGTAAAACTTCAACCAAGAGATAAGGTTCTCTATTGGAACCCCACACATGTACCTCAAAAGGAAAAATTTCAAACATTGTGGGAGGGACCTTATATAATTGATCAAACCTTTTCATCTAGGGCTATGTTAATCTACAAGCCTAAATGCCCAAATAAAAGTAGTTGGTCAACATCCAACAAGTAAAGCCTTTCCTAGAACCAAGACAAGCTAGTGCAACTACCACCTCGATGGATGGACAACCATGTTCCATTTTGCATATCTCCTCCTTCCAACTTAGTTGTGGGAGAGATGGCCATCAATGCTAACTACCCATATGACTTCTTATTTTTTCTACTTTTTTTTTAAATTCCACATTTTTTATTTTACAAATTATTTATTTTACAAATTTTTAATTTTTAGATTTTTCTAGTTTTATACCATTGTTAGTATCTTTGAATCTTTCTTGATTATTTTACACATTCTTATATATTTTACTTTGATTTGTTTTGATTCAAGTGTGATATTTCCTTATTTTTGCTAATAAATTTGCTTTATTGTCACAAGACACAGTGCCGCTATTATTGTTTACTAATGATGATTTGTGCTTAATGTTGTGATTGTCAATGTCTAGTTTCTATTTTTGAATTCTGATATCTGATGACTTTGACATGGTTTATTTTTAATGGAATAGGTAGTGAGTCCACATCATCT
>MNCI01026349.1:227222-237682 GCA_015680685.1 Gnetum montanum | reverse complement strand
AATGGGCTACAAGCACTAGTTATGGGACTAGAAAGATATGCACCTATGCTTGAAGGTCCCCTCCAACTAAGGTCCTCTCTCACTTCCTACTTCTCTCTTTTCTTCTCTTTATGGAACAATGGTTATCTTGTGAAAGCACTCTTGTGTCTCAAGTGGGTGCATGGATCTTAGAGTAACGATGCAAAGTCACTAAAAGCGGGTGGTTTTGGTCTAGACTAAGGATGGAACTTCCCAAGTCCTTTTAAATAAAAATTCCATAAGGAACTTCTTATGCCCTCAATTTGGAACTTCATTTCACCTTCTCTATCATCCATCCATGCTACCATAACTCACCTTGCTATCTCATTATATGTTATGCTCTATGTCTTGGTCAGATGTGTTGGAATTCTTAAGTAGATTCTTTTTAGTTAGTCCTTAACTTTTTATAATCATTAAATCGATTGTGGGGCCCACAAACTTCTTAGTTGAGGTTATGCAAGGGCAATAATGGCATGAGCCTACTATGAGGAGGACCCACTTGCATAGCTCTTGGTTTGGTTAGTTAAGGTTCCTTACCTTTGACATTGCTACAATCCTATCTTTCGCATATTCCATTGGGTATTCTACTCAGTGCTCCTTAACTTTTTACTTCATTCATTTTATGAATCAATTTTTCTCTATTTTCCCAAATTTATGAGCTTCAACACCCTCTTCTCATGTTTTTCATACTATTCTTGGCCTTTTGAGCTTTTATTTGACTTTAATTTCATTCAAAATTTCCTTGTATTTTGCAAGTTTAACCAAAGTTAATGGTGGCCAATAGCTACATCAATGAGGCCTCATTGACGTGGTCCACTATGTCGACAAGGCCCCATCAACAAGGCCTCATCAATGTAGTGCTTACATCCTATATATATTGACATGCACTTAGGAATTTTTGACATTTGCCTCATAACACATGAGGAGTTTTTGCAATTTTTCAAAGCTCAAAACCTTCCATAGCTCATAACTTCCCAACCGTTTGTCCAAATCACTTCATTTTTCAACCTTGCACTTACCAAAGGTAAGCTCTTTATAGTGGGGGCTATAAAGCTTAAGATTTCCAATGAAAATTTTTGAAAATTTTTCTAACTCCCCCAAGGGTTAATAACCTTAACAACATATAAACATCATCTTTTTCAACAATTAACCCTTCCAACAACCTCTAGGATTTTTTATTAATGATAACACATAAATAGATAATAACTGAAATAATTAAATCAGTCATAATCACAACTTAGCCAAGTGTAACTATCCTTAAGAGATAAAGGTATCACAATTGCTTTCAGTCACATAACGATTGCTAATCCATGGTCCTATTGTGATTATAGATGATACCAAAAAAAAGCACCTACAGGAAGGAGAACCCTCTCAACCATGAGAGAAGTAGCCCAAAGCTAGAATGGTCCAACAAGAATAAGCCTAAGAACTACTAGAAGCAACCCATGCAATGGGACCTCTTCACGAGGAGCCCAAAATGGAATCTATCCAACAAATTTTAGAAGAAGAAGTGCCTACAGAACAATCACACCAAGGAGAAGTGCCTGCGCTCATACCAAGGCTTGAGCTCACTTTGACTCAAGTATGCCTAGATATCATTAGGTCCCGAGAGATCCAATGATCAGTCCTTCAAGAGATCAACTTCAGGTCATTCTTTGAGAAAGCTCCAACAAATGTTAAGACTCAACTACAAACCTCTCCCATGTGGCCAATCATCACATCTAGTGGGAATTGGTACATAGGAGAGACATACCTCTTCTAGAGTAATCAAAGATTGGAGTTCGTTGTCAAAATCAAGGGCATTCATATATCCTACTTGGTAGAAGCTATCACACATGCACTTGGGTTTCCTAACACCAAGACACAACTGGCAGAACTATCCATAAAAGGTAATCATAAGGCTAAGAAGGAGTGGACCCAACAATGCTATGGGGTTGACCGTAAGGAGTATGGGGCACTCACATCAGCAAAGCGAATTTATTTCAAAATTGCAGCCTATCACGACGATCCAATAGTGAGGCCAAGTAAGGTGACTACCTCCTCTGCACGAGCATGCACTACTCTAAGAAAAAAAATTTAGTCAACCTCTCACAACTAATCTACTTAGAGATCAAAAATCACTTTGAGGAAAATGAATGTGGAAGGAAAACGTTACCCTTTCCATGCCTTATTCAGAAACTTTTCAAAAGGATAAGCCTCATTTACTACTTCAATGATACCATTAGGCATGCTCCTTTGGCCTCATGGTCAGAGATCATGAAAGAAAAGATGCCAACAACAACCCAAGAAGAGGAGCAGCCACCACCACCACCCACTCAAGAAACAACACTAGAGACTCATGCATCCATTAAGCATCTATGCAAAATTCGAGAACAGCTCTTGAGTGAACAAGAGCAATGTGTAAGAATGAGTGGGGTGAATCGATTTGTATACTGACTAGCAATGAGTCACCTAAATGAGGTGGCCCAAATAGTTAGCCAAATGGAGAGGGGTGGACCAATCTTCTCTACCCAACAAATGTAACTATCCACAAAGTTGCATCCCAATGCCCAAGAGGTGATTGTGTCTTTATTGCAACACCATTTATTTTTAGAAATCTCTGGAAAGGCTACCACCTTCTTAGAGTGTTTAGAGGAAGGAAAAGGAGCAACTATCTTGGTGATGCAACACCAAGGGTAGGAAATAGCAACTAAAGTTATTGCTAACTGTGTTGCTAAAGTACTAAATGCACCTGTGATGTCTGTAGGCATGGTCAACAGAAATTTGAACATAGCCTAGCATGAAGAATTACTAGAATGACTGGTGGGAACTAGGCAACAAACTCTAAATATCTATAATTTTCTAAAAGATATCATTGCAACTCAATCAGAGCTACTAAATGCAAGGGGTAGATGCATTATTTTGAAGGGGTAACCTGAAATGGCCCAAGAATGAAATCAATGCTTGGCCACAAAGGTTACTGAATTATGTGCCTAACTTGTGGATCCTACAATCCTCATCCCAATAATAACAAGAGATGAAGCTTTTAAATAGCTTCAGGAATGATTCCAGAAGGTTGAGGAGGAGGTAGTTATGGCCATCTTCAGCCAATCCATAGCTGAAGCAAAAAAATATTCAATTTAGAAGGACTTGGCACAGATGTGCTAGGAGAATGAGACCCTGATCGCACAAAATTATTACCTGCACAATGTTGATGCTCAGAAGGACCAAATGCAGAAATTTATTCATTAACAACAAGAGCAGCTTACTAGGGTGAACATTGAATTGAGGAGATTGGCCACAAAAAATCAAAATCTATCAATGGAGAAAGTCTACCATTGAGATTGCCACTAGGAAGAATGAGGGCCTCAAGTTTGAAAAAGTGAAGAATCACTACAGAGACCAGGTTGGCTTACAAAAGGAAGTCAATGAAAAACACATTTAGATGGCAAAGGTAAAAATAAATGAAGTTGTCCAGCAACTCTAACAAGGAAGAGAAGTTTGGCAATCCATCATTGATGAGATCAACACCTACAACAAAGTAGAAATCCTCTTAAAGGAGTTGCAAATCAAAGAAATGACAAAATATATGAAGTTGGCCAATCTTCGTTATACAAACCTAGTAATTTTGACTGCTAGACAACCACGGTCAAAGTTAAAAAAGCAAGTGGCTAGCTCATATCTGTTGTACGAGGCTAAGTTTAAGTACCACAAAGATGCCAAGAAAAAGCTTGATTCTGCAAATGCTAAACTTGATGTTCTCAAAGCACGATTTACAAATCAACAATCAATCACTAAGAACCTAGCCAAATGGATGAATGACTACTAGGAGTTGAAGGACATAGTCAGGGCATTCAACATTGAATGCAAATAGTTTGTTACCTAGTTCATTAATGTAAAGGAGCTATTTCTAGTAATCCCGTGTGCTTGGGATGTGTCCATTCCAACCCATATTAGCGAAGCTACATGGATGATGCATGATCACAAAAGAAAGGATGAGAAAATGAAAGCACTGCTAGATGCTTTCCTCCTCCTGCCTCAAGTCACAGCAGCAGGAGGATAGCCATAGCCACCTCGACCATTACCCATGTGTGAAGTCAATAAAGGTCCCTCGAAGCCTCAAGAGCCATCACCGCCTAGGACCATCTGATCTTCTCCATCCAACTTCATGCCATCAAGGAATATGCTATCTAGTTTTGAAGAGTCATGTCATGGTGTTCAATTTTATGTGCTAAACACCATCATTTTTTGTAATCTATTGATCTATACACTCGGGCACTCCATTTTTTGTCAAGTCAATTAGTTTATTTTGTTTTTTCTATGAAAAGCCAATTAATAATCCCATACCTTTCCAATTTTGTAAAAAAACTCCATGACGAGTTTTCATTTAGTCGTCAGAGTATGATGAGTCACAGTTGGTCAATTACATCAACAAGGTCTCGTCAACACATCATATCATGCATCAATGAGGCCTATCAATGTAGTGTTAGTTTTAGGCTATAAATACACACCTACCAACTGCATTTATGGCATAAGATATTGTAGTTACAGCGAAGCTTTTGTAGTTTTTTCATTTGAAAGTTAGAATTTTCCTCCTAAGTGCCCACAGTAGGAGTCATTGAGTTTATGGATCTTTATTTGAGCATTTTTAGACCTGAGCACGACAATATGTGCAGTAATAAAGATAAGCTTTTTGATAACATTGTAGCACTTTGGATTGACTAATTATTTCATTTATGCATTTAAGTTTTTCAATATTTATTTAATGTTTTCAATTATTTATTAAATGTTTCTAGTAATTAAGTTAATGAAGCGATTAAGCAAGATAGATTAAATACATAAGTATGACCATTTCAAGTGTAACATGTATTCACTTGGTAATCCCAATAGCGTTATTGCTTGATACACCCAATAGTGTAGCACTTAGTCACCTAGTAGTGGATACATGGGTTCAAGACATGTAGGGAAAGTGGGATCGGATGCTTATGTTAGGATTAGTTAGATGTTAGTTACTTAGTTCATTTAAATTAGTTAATCCAATCACTTTTATCTTCCTTTAAACACCAAGATCATAAAATACAAAACGATAAAAATTAGATGCCTCAGTTACACTTAACCACACTAGTGTACATCACAAGTGTAATTGGGAAGACAATGATTAACCTTAAGGCAAGATTCACTTCCTAGAAAACTAGTGCACTAGAAATGATAAAGTCCACAGAATTCAACCAAATCGTGTGTGAACACTTTTTGATTCATATGGTTGGGTTTAGGGGTACCTCGCCACTCATCAATTCTTGATTCTCACTAGTCCTTGGTTGTGGTTTACTCTAATACCAATAGTGACATCCCATTTCTAAATGCCATAGAAAATGTTAAATATATATAACATTCAACATTAGGTATAAAGAATGTGATAGAAAATATAGAAGGAAATTTTATTAATCTACAAATAACATATTTGGGTCATGCTCTTAGGGTTTCATGGGATTATCTTTTTTTAGCATCTATTTCTTAAAGGTAATCTAGCATTGCTACATGTTGATGTCAACACACCCATGCTTACATGGGGCCATGATTATCAATGTCTCTATTTCTCTCTCTTAATAACCACAATAAAAATCATGCGAGTCATGGCAAACGTTTCAAAAGTTATGACGATTACGGTCATTAATGGCGGCAATTACAAACATTAGTGGCAGATGTTTTGGAAGTTACGATGATTATGGACATAAGTGGACACTTAATTGGAGAATGTGGGTATTATTACACAAGAAGTGGTGGTGGTTTCTGTAGCCATTACATGAAACGTAGACATCATTATGGATGGTTGCAATGACTATAAAATAAAGTCTAAAGGGGGGCTCTTTGGAGGGAAGGAGGGAATCCCAAAATAGGCTCTAGCTATTAGTCTGGAGGGGTAGGTTCCTCTCCACTAAGTAATAGTTTCCTCTTTTCTTTTCTTTTTTTTACAAGCGTCTAGTTAATCTTCAAGGAGCAAGGCAGGAGCCAATGGCTCAAAATTGGATCCTTGTAGGTCTTCTCGACAATGGCAGGAGCTTGTCTCGATGGTGCAAATGTGGGCGGACAATCTTCCTCTCTACAGCAGTGCACAAAAGGTGGAAAATAATGGTAGGCTTTAAGAACTGTAGTTGCTACCCTATGCAAACCATAGTGGGCAGTCTCTCTCTCTCTCTCTTTTTCTCTCTTCCCCTCTCTCATGGCAATCATGGTCTTCCTACCTAGCAGTGGATACCATCAGCAGTTATGAACCAGCAATATCAGGAGGACCAAGGAAAATTTAGTTCTTTTAATTACTTATTGTATTGAAGATAATTATTTAATTTAAATTCCAAATTTCTTTCTAGTTTATTATTTGCAAAAGGCCACGTAGCCCTCTCCAACTGAGACTATTCTCGGGTTTCCGTACCCATACAGGAGGCATCCTAAGCAATAGTCTCCTAAAATGAGTTTCTTTCCTAGTGTTGGTGTAACCAAAATTTATGCATCAACACTATCATGGTTAGGTTTTTACCCAACTAGAAGGAATAGTTAGTCACCTTCTTATCTTACTTCGCCTAGCATCCATTACTCACCTTTACTAACATTACAATTCTATGTTGGCATGACCTCTAATTCTTAGGTATAAATACCTTAGATCAAGTCTCCAAATGTTACCTCAAGAAATATGCTCATTATTGCAATGTGTTCTTTTGGATCTTATTACAATAATTACAAAGAAACACCATCTTTCTTATAGAATAGATCCATTTGGAGATGGGGTTGTGACACTGCTAGCATTATGAAATCTAAGCTACCTATATGAACTAAGTAATTGAGCAACCTACATGAAAAAGCTTAGCTTTCTGCAAGCTACCCATAAGCCTAGTGGTGTCTTTGTTATTCTTATCATTTTATATTTTCAAAAAATGCTCTCTTTACAACTTATATTTCATTTGAGATAACAATGGCTCTATTATTTTATCATGTTGTAATTATTTAATTTAGTTATGCTTTGGGTTTAGCATGCTTGTAATTTATAATGATCTAACTCAATCTAACATCCAATTTACTCAAATCATGTCATTAATATTGTATTTACATAAATAAACAAGATATAATAACACATAGAAATAAAATTTCAAAAGTGAAACTAAAGATGAAAGCTAAATAGATTAATAAATTCTTTTATTATCATGTAAGAATACTATGATTAAGAGTAATGTAGTCGTAGAATTTATATAGTAGGGATGTCACTAGGAAAAGTGATAGTAAAGCATATAAATAATCATCAATGTCCCTACACTAGTTTAAAATAATTTCCTAAGAATAACTTATTCAATTAGATTTAGCCATGAACCCTTTTTACAAGCAGACACAACCAGGATCATATAACACTAATATTAAGTTTTAGAATGTATATACAAAACTATTCTTAATTCAAAAATTAGTATACAAAGGAACCTTTACATACACACACATTGTACATACTTTGAATCCTCAATTGGGGCTTTTTAAGAGAAGATAAAAAATATAATGCAAAATCATATATACAACCAAACAAGAATTAGTAATAGAACTATTATATAATAAAAATACAACAAGAAATTCATCTACACACTTCACACCAACCAACTAAAATATATACAATCTTTATTAGTAAAATCATTATAAGCAAACCCTTAGTAGTGGAAACCTCATACAACTTATCAACTCCATTAGTATATGCTCTACATGCATTCTTGAGAGCCCACTCCATAGATGCAACCATAGAGTCCAATGATAGACACATAACCCATTGGTCATAACTCTATGTGTCATGTGGGAGCTCATCTCACCAATGTAAACATAGAGGCCAATGGTAGGCATCATCATAATTATGCAAAATCCATTGGTCATAACTATATGTGCTATGTGGAAGCCTATCTTCACTGACACAACCATAGAGGCCAATGGTAGCTAAATCATGTAATGAGATTTTCCATGACTAGAAGGAATAATTAACAACATAAGATTACTTAAACTTTAATCAAAATCATCCTTATAAAGCATGCATCATATCAACATTACATTTATAACAACCCACTATACATACTAATCTATAGAGTGTTCATGAAGAAATGACATACTGATTAACTATTTTTAAAATCCTCTTCCACAAAAGAGGAAGGATACCCACACCAAAGGTCATGCCCTAGCTACCTACGTACCCCTATAGAGTTTACAAGAAATTAGGACCACGTAGTTTTTAAATTACAAGATTAATCATCATACACATACACAAATCAAGAGATGATTTGGATTATTTATGTATAATTGATTATTCCAAACAATCTTGATTTCAAATGATAAAAGGGCCTTAAAAGAGAGTATTTTGGTTTTATCACTTAAGAATTATATGTTTGAAAGTCACACTTAAATAAAGCTTCTATGTCTATCAATTAAAGAATAAGCATGGTAGTAGTATCTTCATACAAGAGATAAGTATCATTCCATTACAAGTAAAACAATCGTATGTTATGCTCAAACTTGTATACATAGACATGCATGCAACACACACACACACACACTAATATTTTAGAGCAAGGTAGGAGATAGACTCATCCAAACCTTATGAATCCTCTTGAAGAACTTCTCTCTCCTTCTTTCATCCTCATAGTAATTATTCTCCTTTCCTATTTGATGGGACACGATATCGCATGGGCCGTGATATCATGTACGTGATATCGCATCCGCCACGATATCGCATCCCCCACGATATTGTGTCGTCCCCTGCGATATCACGTACACGATATCGTAACATGTCATCAAATCTATACATAAGAGGTAGCTCTCCCTTGTTTCTCCATCTAGATCTAGACCCTTAGCAAAAATCTGGCAGTTTTACCTCTCTAGAGATAGAATAATTTCCATGTGCCCACAATAGGAGCTCCAAAGTGAACGGATCTTTATTCGAGCAAATATTGTACTTGAGCACAAGTTTGTGTACGGAAATAAAGACGAATTGTTTGATAAACCTTGTAGTGCATGGACTAAGCTAAATAGGACTTTAATTACTATTATTTATTGTTTATCATTTAAATTCTTTATTAGTCAATTAAATCTCTCTCAACCCTTAACTCCTAGTTAAGTTCATTAGTACGACCACTTCAAGCACGTGCGTTACGCTTGGTAATCCCAGCAACGAATAGCATTTGGTAATCCCAGAAGGTTGCATTGGTTCAGGGTGTGAACGGTAAGTGGGAAAGATACTGATGCTAGGCATTAGAACTTAGTTAGTTAAAGTTAGTTACTTAGTCTCTTCACCCTTTCCCTCATTAGCATAGGCGATAAAACATAAAAGATATAAAAATCACATACCTCATACTTACTTAACCATACAACCATGACAAATACAAGTAATTCTAGGAAGACAACGAACGATTAACCTTAAGTGTTCCATAAGGTGTGTAGGCACTTAGTCTATGGAGTTTGACTGGATCACGCGTGTAACGCTCATATTCATATGGTTGAGTGTAGGGGTACCTCACCACTCATCATTAGCACCGTTGCCAGAGACTAAGTTGTTTGTGTACTAAGTAGAACATAGGAAATCATCCACATCGTTGGGAATCTTAAATAGACCCTTAGGGTTAATTAGAAGAAAATTTAAATAACGGTCAATAGCACACCGACAAGATAACAATGTCTTCTTTTTCTCATAAAAGCACTTCACCACCTAGGGATCACACAAGAGACAGTTGGTAGTCTAACACACGTAACCCAGATCCGCTAGTTCCTCAAGAGTATCCGGTAGTGTATACTCATCATGATGAGTATATACCCAGTTTTACCTTTATCCTCCATCAGGATGAATAACTACATTGGCGAGACTTGCAAGATAACATAGTGTTACCCCCAGATTGGGTAGTCCCTAACATGCTCCTTCATGCTCTTGCACAAATAGACATGATGCAGCTATATGCTGAATATGTTGCAGAAGATCACGACACAAGGGATTACCATCCCACAGCGGCACAATGTCAATGGGATGCGTGGTAGGAGAGTTACCACACATCGTTGAAGGGCAAAGGCCCTCGCAATGCTTCGTCCATCATAAGAGAAAGTAAGGATGGTGAACCTATCTCAATAGGTTCTCCACGAAATGATGTTTTCCTTCCTAATGATAGTGAGCAGGTAGGGTATCAAACTTCGCTCCACGATTCACAATACTAGTTCTGATTCCCAAGAACACAAAGTGTTCAATGAGGGAACACAAACACAAGATAAGGGTAAGCATTCTAATCGTCATTACAATCGGGGCCATACCCACCATCGTCATGGCAATGGTTCCCCTTCTTCTTCCCCTTCATCACATCATTCACCCTCTCCTTCCACATCAGGACGCAGTCACAAAGAGCACAACGGTGAGGATAAGGATAAGCAAGATGAGAGACCTCGATGAGAGAGTCGAGAGTGAGGAC
>MNCI01026349.1:204645-214806 GCA_015680685.1 Gnetum montanum | reverse complement strand
CCACCCCACCTACCACTTATTTCATCTTGTATATTTTCTTTACAATAATTACTATTTAATTTACTGAAGTTACTATTCATTTACTATATTTCATGAAGATTACTATTCATTTACCATATTTTACCAAAGTTACTAGTCATTTACCATATTTTACTCAAGTTACTATTCATTTACTATATTTTACTGAGGTTACTATTCATTTACTATCTTTTACCAAAGTTATTATTCATTTATCATATGTTACCATGATATGTATACTCCTTCCTAAGTTCATATTATCTTATCTCTTAGGGCCATGTACTATCATAAAAATAACATAACTACTTTTACTTCATAAAGCATTTAGAATAACTTCTTTATTAAGCATTCCAATTACATCCAAGATACATTACATATTTAGATTACTACTTGGCTAAGATTCATACTATTACATTCATATGATATATTGATGTAAAAGTAGAGTGTTATAGTTCTCCCCTACTTAGAATGATTCCCTCTTGGAAATCATTTATTTATACTATAGAGACTACCTTATTAAAAGAAATAGGGGTTCAATCTTCTCCTTTCATTTTATAGCTCCCATGTTGTTTCTTCAATTCCATGGTGACACCATTTAATCTTGACTTGAGGGATTTTCTTGGTTCAAAGCTAAAGGGTTTGATGATCCGGGATCTCCTTTGGTTTCTCTATAATTGAACAATCAAGCTACACCTATATGTTTTGGCAACTTATCACATGAGATGGATCAAAAATATATTGTTGTAACATACTCACATGAAATACATCATGCATGGGTACCAAGTGGGGAGGTAATGCTAGCTTAAATGCCATGGGTCCTACTTTGTCCAATATTTCAAATGATCCAATATAACTTAGTTCTAATTTAGACCTTTTTATACCTCTAATAACTAGCTTCATAGGGGTGACTTTCAAACATACATGATCTCCTCTCTAAAATTCTAATGATCTTCTATTCTTATCTACATAAATTTTCTACCAATATGAGGCTTCCTTCATCCTTTACCTATTTATCTTCATCTTATTCTCCATTTCTTAGATCATTTCTAGACCTATAATTATTCAATCTTTAGATTTAGTCTAAGAAGTAGGAGATCTACACTTTCTTTTGTATAAAGCTTCAAATGGAGCCATCCCAATGAAGCTATGATAACTACTATTATAAGCAAATTATACTAAAAACATGTACCTTTCCCAAATTTTTGGATCATCTAAAACACATGCTCTTAGACGATCTTCAAGCACATAGTTTACTCTCTCAACTTGACCATCAATTTGAGAATGAAAGGCAATGCTCATATAAAGATTTGTTCCTAGTGTTGCTTGAAATTCTTTCCAAGATTTGAAAGTAAAATAATAATCTCTATCTATTATGATAACCTTGGAAATTTCATGCAATCTAACAATTTACTCCAAATAGATTCTACAAATCTTCTTGGCACCATAACTTGACATAACTAGAAGAAAATAAACTGACTTGGTTCCTTTGTCCCCAACAACCATAATAGAACCATTCCCTTTCTAAGTCTTGGGAAGTTCCAAAATAAAGTCTATATTGAAGACATCCCATTTGTATTCTAGAATATCATGAGGATAGAGAAGGCTAGATGGTTTCTTGTGCTCTACTTTTACTTGTTGGCAAGTTAAGCATCTTGCCACATATGTTGTTATATCTCTTTTATTCCTAGCTACCAAAGACTACTTTTCATTTCTTAATACATCTTGTTTTCACTAGGATGTCCAACAATAGGAGGATGATGGAATTCATGCATTAGCTTTTCCCTTAGATCATCAACTTTAGAAACAAAGTACCTATCCTTAAATCAAATGATGTTCTCCTCTTTTATGGAATAATGACCTACATCTTTATATTCTAATATTTTTTCTTTCAATTCTTAATAAGTCCTTTTCCTTGTTTGAGCCTCTTAAATAATCCTCTTGAGTTGATTTTGAATTTTTATAGTTTCTTTGAGATACCCTCTTCTACTAAGAGCATTTTCCACCTTCTTCACTTTTTCCTTCATGATACTAGATCTCAAATTCAAAATCACAAAGGAACTCCATCCATCTTCATTACCTAAGATTTAGATTAGGTTGGATAAAAATATATCTCAAACTTTGATGATCAATTCATACCTAAAATTTCACATAATATAAATAATTTCTTCATAATCTTAAAGCAAAAATAACTATTGAAAGCTCTAAATCATGAATAGGATAGTTTCTCTCATGTATCTTTAGCTGATGAGACCCATATGTTATCACCTTTCTTTCTTATTCTAAGACATATTTCAACCCTTCTCTAGAAGCATCAATGTAGACAATATAAGGTCTTCTTTAATCTAGCATTATAAATATAGGAGCATTAGTTAATAATTCCTTCAACTTATTAAATGATTCTTCACATTTCTGTGTCTAATCATAAGGTTGTTCTTTTCTTAGTAACTTAGTTAATGGTCCTACAACTTTTGCAATATTGAAAATGAAGCATCTATAATGTCCTACAAGACCCAAAACACTATGCACCTCCACCACATGAGTTGTTCTAGGTCATTGAGTAATTGCTCCTATCTTTTTTGGATCTACTTGGATTCCATCTGAAAAAAATTGAATAATTTTCTTCCAAAAGGAGCATTTACTTTCTCTTGCATATAATTTCTACTCTTTTAATATCTAAAATACTATTTTAATATGTTTTTCATGATCCTCATAACTCTTAGAATATATAAGTGTGTCATCCATAAAGTCTATCACAAAATAAACCAAATATGATTGAAAAATATGATTCATGAAGATAGTAGAAGCATTTGTTAACCCAAAAGGCATAACTGTAAACTCATAATGTCCATAATCTGGTATGAAATGTATTCTTGTAGATGTCTTTTTTCTTAATCCAACTTGATGATACCTAGATTTTAAATCTATTTTAGAAAATACTTTGGATTCTTTTAGTTGATCAAATAGATCATCAATCCTTGGTAATGAATATTTATTCTTAATAGTAACTTTATTTAGCTATCGACAATCTATGCATAACCTTAAGGTGTCATCCTTTTTCTTCACAAATAGAACTAGTGCATACCATGGTGATATACTTGGGAAAATCACACCTTTTTCTGTAAGCTCCTTAAGTTGGATATTTAATTGTTTCATTTCTTCTAGTGTCATTACGTAAGGAGCTCTTGAAATAGCAATAATTCTATTGTAAATTCTACTTCTCTATGAGCTTGCATTCCTGAGAGTTCTGATGCAAAAACATCTTGGTATTCACTTACCATTAGAACATTGCCTACCTTAGGTTCCTTTTCTTTGACATCCACTATAATTAATTATAATAAAAAATTTAGCTTCCTCTTCTAAATTCATGCTTAATTTCTTTAGCTTTGATTAGATTCCCTTCTAGTCATTTGGGTTGTACCTTTATGTTTAGCCTTTGAATGCTCACTTCCACTGTTATGGTTCTTTCTCTACACTTGATTATAGCTTAGTGCTTATATATCCAATTCATTCCAAGAACTACATCATAATCTTCCAAATTAATAACTAATAGATGAATAATAAAGTCTCCCCTACTTAAGCTTAATTTACAATCTGAAATTTGTTGGCTTACCATGGTTGTGGACCCATTAGCAAGTTCAATGATTTCCTTTATTGGCACACACTTTAATTTCTCAAATTCTACTATTCTAGGAGAAATACAACAATGAGTGTAATCACAATCAAATAACACATCTACTTCCTTAGAATTAATAAGACCGTTACCTTCTATTCTAGAGCTTTAATGATAAACTCCTTAATTCTTTATCACTACTTGAAGCTTTCCTACTTGAGATAGTGTAGACAATTTTATAGGTAATGATGAACTCTTGTCATTATTAGCTTTTGATTCTAAAAAATCCCAAATCAAATGGAGGCCTTGGCATTTGAAACATCTTCACTTATTTAATGTTGCTTGACTATTACTTACCTAGAAGCCTTGCTCAATATTAGCTCTTTTTGTATTATAGCTTTAAGTATGAGTAGACCAACTTTTCTTCTATCCTAGCTACTTTTTTGAGGGGTTATTTCATCATTGTGATTCTTTATAGGAATTCCTCTTCTTTCTTGATTAAAAGCATAATATCTAAAAGGCTTTTTTTTCTTAGCTTCCTCACATTTCTTCCAATACATTTATACTATCTTTGTTATTTCAACTACCTTAGCTAATGTTTCTGGTATTCTGATGGTCACCTTCTCAGCTAATCTAAAATGAAGAGAATCTACAAAATGGTATGCCTTTATTTCTTCATCAATTTTTTTATGAGATACATACCTTAAAATTTCTATAAACTTTGCCTCATGTTTAGCCACAGTGGTATTAAATTCCCATTTCAATTGATTGTACTACCTTTTTTTCTCAAATATAAAACCCTCCCCACTACTAATTGAAAACTCGTCCTCGAGTTAGTATATAAAAAAATGATAGAGTTTCTTACAAACTTGTGGGGTTACATGGACTTCAACACCAGGACATATATTTACATGACTAACTCTACTATGAATGTCACATCTTTATTCGAGTGTTATTATAAAATTATCATACAATGCATGATTGACACACATGACAAAAATAAAACAAAATAAAACTAAGCTTGATGTAGATATTTTCATGATCCTGGTGATGGTGACTCCTCCATTAGCCTTTTTCCTTTATCATCTAGCTTTTGGAACTAGTATATATTCAGCAGTGCTCTATGTTTTCTTCCTCTATTCTAGGATCATGCACCATCCATAAGAATTTAGAAATGTTTGCAAAAGTTGGTGTTCTTGAGTAACATGGTAGCTACGAAAACATTTTGTTAACCTTGACATACCATGCTACAACCTACGCTCTTTTTACATTAAAAGCTCTAGCCATCTTTTTTAGTTCTTAGTAATTAGTCATTCACCTAGTCAAATTTTTTACAAGATCTTTTAAGTTCTAGTAGCTATATTTGACTACTTTTAGTTTAGATTTTATAATGTGAAGGTTCTACTATGCATCTTTCCTATCTACAAACTTTCTTCTATACATAGAATATATTATATCCACTTGTTTCTCCAACTCTATCCTTGGCTTGTGTATTGTCAATATGGCTAAGTTAGCATAGCGGAGATTTGCTAACCCCATGTATTTTTTAGGTCCTTGTTCTTTATTTCATCTTTATAAATGATGAGAATCAAATTATTACATCGATGGGTCCACATTAATGTGGCCTTGTCAATGGGCCCCCATGTATGTGATGTTGCCCCATCAACAGCAGTGCATCGACATAGCATTTTCTGCATTTATGGGGCCCCGTTAACATAGCTTCACAATAAAGTCTATAAATACGCACTCACCAACCATGTTTATAGGGGCTCAAGTCATAGTTTTCGTAGAGCTCTTGCAATTTTTTCATTTGAGAAATTGCCCACAATAGGAGTTAGAAAGTATATAAATCTTTATTTGAGCACTGATGTACCTGAGCACACCAGTGTGAATGGCAATAAAGATGAGCATGTTAATCAAACCTTGCAACCCTTGGAATAGATTAATGATTTATTTCTGCATTTATTACTTTCCTTAATTATGCAATCAATTAAGGTAAACTAGACTTCAATTGATTAATTAAGTAATGATCAGTTGCGAGGTACCCCTACACTCAACCATACAAATGCGAGCATTACACGTGCGATCTGGTCGAACTCTGTAGACTAAGTGCCTACACGCCTCATGGAACACTTAAGGTTAATCATTGTTGTCTTCCTAGACTTACTTGTATTTGTCACAGTTGTATGGTTAAGTAAGTTCGATGTATGTTATTTTTATATCTTTTCTGTTTTATCTCCTATGCTAATGAGGTGAAGGGTGAAAAGAGTAATTAACTAACTTTAACTAACTGACTAAGCCTTAATTAACCTAGCATCAGCATCCTTTCCCACTTACCATTCACACCCTGAACTAATGCAACCTTGGTTACCAAACGCTATTCGTTACTGGGATCGCCAAGCGTAACGCACATGCTTAAAGTAATCGTACTGAATGCACTTAACTATGGGAGAAGGGTTGAGAGATATTTAATCAACTAATAAAGCATTTAAATGATAAACAATAAATAAATTCCTAGCTAGCTTAATCCATGCATTGCAAGGTTTATCCAATAGTTCGTCTTTATTTTTGTACATAAACTTGTGTTCAAGTACAATATTTGCTCGAATAAAGATTCGTTCACTTTGGAGTTCCTACTGTGGGCACATGGAAATTATTCTATCTCTGGAGAGGTAAAACTGCCAGAGTTTTGCTAAGGGTCTAGATCTAGATGAGAAATAAGGGAAAGCTACCTCTTATTTATAGACTTGGTGATGCACCGCGATATTGTGGCCTATGCGATATCGCGTCCCATCATATCCCCATGACTGAATAAAAACTCATCCTCGAGTTCCTTACAAAATATTGGGAAAGTATGGGATTATTAACTGAATGGAACTAATGGTGAATGGGATGACATGTGAACGGATCATCATTACAAGACATGAAAAAACTAGTGTTCATGACAATTGGAGTGAACACCTTATACATTTGACATCAAGCCTTATTTGGCAGCTGAGAGAGAAGAGAGAAGAAAGAAGAAGTTTGCTGCTGCCAATGCCAAGATTGCGCCTTTCATTGTCTATCCATAAGCGCGCCATCGATCTTGCTCCTTGCATAGCTACTTCAGCACCGATCCATTCTAAGTGTTTCCTCTAGATCCAATCTGTTGTTGCATGATTACCATCTTCACACACAACACAGTCTTATATTAGCAAGGGTAACTGAATCATCAGGTAATTGATACCTTACTTTGGTAAAAGGTCCATTTACTGGGTTATGGTATGGCTAATGCAGGTCTAGAGATATAATAATGGTGACTACTGAAGGCGTAGGGGTTAGGAGAAAATTGAAAAAATTGGACCATGACCCCCATGACTGAGAGCGAACCGCCAATAGCAATAGAATGAAAGAAAAGAAAAGAAAAGGAACAAGGAAGATGGAGAAAAAGAGACAACTATAACATCGATGAAGTGGATGCCAAGATGGAAATGAACAAAAATAGAATTGTTTGCAAAAATGTTAAGGGAAATAATTTAACTAGTGCACCAAATAGGAATGCCAATGGGTCCTCCCCAAAGCAGGCTCATGCCCTTAATGCCTTGACAAACCCACATTCAAAGAGTCCGTAGGCTTTGGAAATGTCATTTGGAACATGAGTTAAAGTCTTAACCACAAGAATTTACCAAAAAGAACAATGCGTCAACCAAAATATACACTAATGATACAACTGGCAATGAGGTGAACAATGGAGGAAGAATGATGGAAAGGAGAGAATGGAATGGAGTCTCAAGAACAAGGTTATGTACAACCCCTCATGTGTTTAATGATTAATGTGACTTAGCAGATCTCATTCCAACGCTAGCCTCAAACAAACCACATCCAGTGACTTCGCATGAATACATTTGGCTAATCCATCCTCCCAAAGTAGCAAGAACGCCTTCTTCACAGAGCCACCACCATTCCAACGAAATGAAGGATGAGAAGATAGGAAGTGAGAAGGGCCTTAATTAGAGGGAACATATTTACTTGAGTTCCATAACCAGTGCTTTTAGCCCAAAGTATTATTGTGTCTAAGGGGTGTGCTTTGAATTCTCACTATTTTTTTTTGTCATTTTTGCATGAGAACCACACCATGCAAAGACTTATTATTTTTATTTTCTCAGCTTCCTAATAATTGAGTAACATCAAAATGGTAAGAAAACTCAAGAAGAAAACATCCAAGCACCCAAGAGAATGGCCAACACAAATGCATCAAGTTCCCTTGAAGTCATACCCTTTTCAATCCTTGAGTCCTTCCTTAGTTTGAGAAATGCCCAATTACTGATTCATTATAGTTCTTATTATTTTGAAGAAAGGGGACTATACAGTTCCAAGCCAAGAGATACCATCGAAATTTATGGATGGGTGGATGATGTGGACTCATTGCGTACCATATCAAAAGAAACATACCTTAGTATCAACATCATAACTTAAAGGTAAAGACCAAACATTAGCAACCAATAGAANCACACACACACAAAATGAAAAAATATAACAATGTTGTAAAACAAAAATGAGAAAAGTTAAAGAAATTATAAAACAAAAATGTGCAAGACAAAAATGTGTAAAACAAACATGTGTAAAATAAAAACTTAAAAGAACTGAGGGCCCCGCATGATTAGAACAGTTGGCCATCTCCCCCATGACTAAATTAAAAGGGAGAGATCCGAAATAATGAACGTCAATTTAAATTTTTTAGAAGTGTCCATCTTCTCCCAATTGATGTTTTTAGATTAAGGGGTGGAAGTCGACGATGCTCATATTCCAATGTATCTATGCTTCGGTTGTGGTTGCGAGTTGTTTCCCTAGTTTGTTCCATGCATGTTGGTGGGCTACTCTCTTGATTAGTTGTCAACCACTGGGTGTTCTCTTGTTGTGTGATTGCTACATACATGCACCTTTGTATCTGAGTTCCTTGGGCACACTAGTTACATGCAGGAGATGCTGAGCATTCCTCCATGTCATCACCCTCGGAGTCACTGTATGTGATGCACGGAACTTTCTTCTTCTCGATCCTTCATAAATGTTTTCCTTAGATATTTCCAAGGAAAGATCACAAATCCCTAGGCATGCGTTAATGGTGCTGAGACATGCCCTTCCCATTATAATTGGGTAGTCCCATTTGTTGCTGTTGACTTCTATCACTAGGAAATCAACTGGGTATGACTAACCACACACAGTGGTACCAATGTCCTCCACCAATCCCAAGGGAATGGTGATGGACTGGTTAGCCAGGTCAAGTTGAATATTACTCTCCTTGAGTGCAAGTAGGTTCCAGGCTTTATACATTTCTTGTGAGATTAAGTTGACTCCGGAACCTGAGTCAAGAAGAGCCTTACGTGGTTCGTTCCTGGCGACTTGGAGGTAGATTAAGGGACTTCTGGGGTCAGAGAGTTTTCTGGTAAGGCGACCCACCTTAATCCAGTCTATAATGATATGTGTTAACATAAGCATATGCATGAAGCTCTGTTGTTGGTTCGAAGGGAGCCTCGAAGCCTTATTTGTTGAAGGAGCATGCACAGACTCAACCGCTTGTGGTTGTGAGAGTTTGTTTGGGCTTTTGGTTTTTAAGAAAGGTCTTCTCTTCATGCAATTGTCAGAACCAATAGTAGGTTAAATATTTACAGCTCTCGTAGCATTACGTTGTTGTAGTTGAGTGGGGAGTTCTCCTTGCATCATTAAAGCAAGTGGTAGTGGAACTACCGGCATAAGAGTGGCAGATGGATTCTGAGGATGGTATGTATGTGGAATGTCTCCCAGAGGAAAAGGAGTCCTAAAATACTGCCAAACTTGGTAGTGTCATTGTGGGGTTTAATGACCCATAGAGTCACTTGGAGAAATCAGCTGCTGCATGTAATAGCCATAAGGATCTGGTTGCCGATAAGGGTATTGTTGTCTAGGCGGTGACATCCCCCATGACTGTGGGTGTTTCCACTACTGATGTTGCCTGATAGATTGTGGTGGAGTTCCACTTGGATAGTACATTAACGGTTGGTGGAACTATCTTGGATTACCTTGGGGATAAGGTAACCTTTGGGGTGTCTACCATATGTTAAGTCTTGGGTTGAGTGCATACACCCCAGACTCCTGTAGATGTGAGATGATTGGACAACATCCCTTAGGATGGTCATATTGGCAGATCTCACATCCACAGTCATTATCTATATCCGAATTCACAACCTCATAGGTGATAGTAATTTTTCCCTTACCAGTGTTATGTGCATGGCTTGCATCTCTCCGTTTTTTCTTATCATGGTCACTACTTCGTTCCTCCTTAGACTCCTCTACGATTTTTAGGACAGTTTCAATTTTACTATCTAAGGAGCTCCATATTTCATCTACCTTAGTCGACACTTCTGTTGTTAGCTTCTGTAGCGGCAAGGATTTTTATTCACCAACTCTTCAAGTGGTGACTCATCCTCTTCATCACAAAATCGTACTCCCTTCTTCCGAAGGGAAGGATTANACATTGTTGCCTGGGCCATGGTTACGCACAGCGGGATCAACTCCAT
>MNCI01026349.1:187718-204450 GCA_015680685.1 Gnetum montanum | reverse complement strand
AACTCTAACATCGTACTCCATCTCCTAATGGTTTCCGGCTCTAAGGACTGGTACCAACTTTCCGCTTCCTTTATGAGTGTCCTAGGAAACAACTTTAACTTCTGCCACTCGTTCTCAATATTTTGCAAGGTGCAAGCATCATGGAATGCCTATAAATAATCCTGTGGATCAGCATTGTATCCCCCCTCAAACCGTGGGATATTGTTCATGTCTAATCGCTTGATCTGGTTATCTTTTTGATGCCTTGTGGATATTCTCATCGCCTCCGTAATGTCTAGCATACTTCAGGTTGCTAGTAGGGGTTTTTCATGGTCATCTCTCTCATGACGTTTATGATGCCTACGTTGTTCCCTACTTTCTCTTCTTTCATGCCTTGATTCTTTTGAATGCCCTTGTCCTCTCTCTCGACTCACTCATTGAGGTCTCTCATCTCACTTACCTTTATCCTCACCATTATGCTCTTTGTGACTGCACCCAAATATGGAAGGAGAGGGTGAATGATGTGATGAAGGGGAAGAAGAAGGGGAACCATCGCCATGATGATGTTTCTTACCTTCTCTTCTGTGGCTCCAGCCCCGATCGTGATGATGATCCGAGTGCCCGTCCTTGTCATGTGTTGTTGTTCCCTTAGTGAACAGTTGGCATTCACGGGGATCAGTACCAGGGTTGTGAATTGTGAAGTGTAGGTTCTGATACCCCACCTCCTCACCATCGTTAGAAGGGGGAACATCATTTGATGGAGAACCCATTATAAGTGGTTCACCATCTCCAATTTCACTTAGGACGTGTGGGACCCCTTTGCCCTTCAACAATGTATGGTGGCTCTCCTGCCACGAGTCCCTTATATGTTGTGCTTCTATGGGATGGTAGTCCCTTGAGTTGTAATCTTATACAACGTATTCAGCATATAGTTTTGTCATGCTTATCTGTGAAAAAGCACGAAGGAGCATGTTGGGGGCTACATGATCTAGGGGTAACACTATGTTACCTTGCAAATCACGTCAATGCAATTGTTCATCCTAATGCAGAATAAAGGTAAAATTTGGTATATACTCATCGAGATGAGTATATACCACTGGATATTGTTGAGGAACTGGCAGTTCGCGGTTATGTGTGTTAGACCGCCAATGGTCTCTTGTATGATCCCTAGGTGGTGAAGTGCTTTTATGAGAAGAAGACATCTTAGTTAATTTCGTGTGTTGTTTATTGTTATGTTATTTTTCATATGATCAACCCTAAGGGTTCTTTTAAGCTCCCAAAAATGTGGATAATTTCCTATGTTCTACTTAGTGCACAAACACTTAGTCACCGGCAACGGCACCAATGATGAGTGGCGAGGTACCCCTACACTCAACCATACTAATACGAGCATTACACGCGTGATCCGATTGAACTCTACAGACTAAGTACCTACACACCTCATGGAACACTTAAGGTAAATCATTCATTGTCTTCCCAGACTTACTTGTATTTTTCACGGTTGTATGGTTAAGTAAGTCCAAGGTATGTGATTTTTATATCTTTTTTGTTTTATCTCCTATGCTAATGAGGTGAAGGGTGAAAAGAGTAATTAACTAACTTTAACTAACTGACTAAGCCTTAATTAACCTAGCATCAGCATCCATTCCCACTTACCGTTCACACCCTAAACTAATGCAACCTTGGTTACCAAATGCTATTCGTTACTGGGATCGCCAAGCATAACGCACATACTCAAAGTGGTCGTACTTAATGCACTTAAATATGGGAGAATTGTTGAGAGAGATTTAATCAACTAATAAAGCATTTAAATGATAAACAATAAATAAATTCCTAGCTAGTTTAATCCATGCACTACAAGGTTTATCCAACAATTCATCTTTATTTTTACACACAAACTTGTGTTCAGGTACAATATTTGCTCGAATAAAGATTTGTTCACTTTGGAGTTCCTACTGTAGGCACATGGAAATTATTCTATCTCTGGAGAGGTAAAACTACTAGATTTTCACTAACGGTCTAGATCTAGATGAGAAATAAGGGAGAGCCGCCTCTTATTTATAGACTTAGTGGTGCACCACGATATCGCGTACGTGATATTGCAGGGGATGACGTGATATCGCGTGGGATGCGATATCGTGGCTAATGCAATATCACGTACATGATATCGCAGCCTATGCAATATCGCGTCCCATCAAGTAATTAAGCTAAATTGATTAAACACATAAGTACAATTGCTTCAAGCATAACATATAGCACTTGGTAATCCCAATGACACTTAATGCTTGGTAGCCTAGCAATGTTATATGTGTTTAGGATGTATATGAAAAGTGGGATTGAATACTTATGTTAAGATTAGTTAAAGATTAATGAATTAGTTAGATTAAACTAGCTATTAAATTACTTCATTTCTCTATTTTAAAGCACCAAGAACATAAAACATTAAATAATAAAAATCATATGCCTCGATTACACCTAACCATGCCTTTGTACATCACAAGTGTAATTGGGAAGACAACAAATGACTATTAGGGCAAGTTTACTTTCTAGAAGCTAGTGTACCAGAAGACATAGAGTCCAAGGAATTCGATTGAATCACATTTGAATGCTTAGTGATTCGTATGGTTAAGTGTAGGGGTACTCATCACTCATCATTGGTGCCATTGCCGAGAACTCTTTTTGTTTGAAACATACACTATCTAGGTTTAGTAAACATCATTAACATCATTGGACGAACCCTAAGATCAAAATCATTCTTACAATAAATACAATTACATAAGCACACTAATATTTTATTTGTATTACAAAATGTCTTCTTCTCATAAGCACAATGATACTCATACAAATGAGTATGTGCCTGACTTCACCTTCATCCTGCATTAGGATGAACAATTGCAATGGGGAGATATGGAAGGCAACATTGTAATGCCTCCCGATTAATCTGTGCCTAAGATGCTGCTTCAAACTCTTAGGAGGTTGGACATCTAATATCTTCAAGAGGAGTACATTATGCATGATTATGACTACTAGGACTACCATCCCACTAAAACACAACACAGGATAGATCGACACCAGGAGAAGCACCATGAGATTATGAAAGGGAAATGGTTCACCAATCCCTTATTCCTACTTAAGCAAAACAACAATGAGCATCCTCTCTCTAAGGGTTCTCAACATAAAGATTCTCCATCCCTTATTATTGGTGAAGTAGGTGCAACCCTAAATCTGCAATTCACTATCAACAATCCAGGTTTAGGTAAAAATCGAAGTCAAGGTAGGGGCTCAGACAAGCATCAAGATGACAAGAAAACTAACGAACGTGGCCATGAAAATTAGAGAGGAGTTTACAAATACCATGGTGGTTCCAATCCTTCTCCCTCTTCACCCTCTTCATCTACATCTTTTTCTTCCTCTTCTGGTTCCAACAAACACCATAGAAGGAACAATCATGATGAAGCGGATCAACAAGATAATAATGATGATCATTGGGCCCATCATGAATAAAGGGACAGCAAAGGACATCATCAACATCATCAAAATAATGATGATGAAGAGCCTTTGCTAGAAACCCCAAGCATGCTAAATATTACAAAGGTTGTAAAAATTCCAACCAGCCATGTGTGAGATAGTCGGATCAAATGACTTGATATGAACAATATTCCTAAATTTGAGGGAGGATATAACTCTAATCCATAAACACATATTCAACTTGTTCATGATGCTTGTGCCTTACAAAATATTGAAAATGGTTGGTATAAATTAAATCTATTTTCCAAGACACTCATCAAAGAAGCAAAAATCTGCTACTAGTCCTTAGAGCTGAAATCCATTCATAGGTGGAGTACGATGCTAGAGTTATTTAATGACAAGTATCAGACATACTCCAGAGTGTCTAATCTAAGAAGGTAGATCCAAGGATGGAAGTAGAAAAAACATGAACCCTTGAACACAACTATGGGCAAATACTATTTTCTCATACAACAATGCCTTGGCAATGGTTATTCTCAATGAGAACAACTTCACCATATCATAGATGGACTTAGATCGAAAACGAGAAGAACTATTTAGGTTTATGCTCAAGGGAGATTATTAGAACTCCAAGCCCATTAGATTTAAAGGCTAATTGAGCGAGTATCAAAAGAGGAAGAAGAGTTAAGAAAATGGAAAAGTGCTAAAGAATATAATAGAGATCCTTCCATCAAAAAGATGAAGGTCAATTTTATGATAGTGAGGAAGAGTCACCTCTTAATGAGATGGTGAACAGAAAGACCTTACCAATTCAAGAATCTATGTCTTAGGTTTTGGCCAAGGCAAATAAAATGTGGGATTTTTTGGATGAAAAATTCTAAACTACTCTAAAAATCACCAAAGAATAAAGAGTAGAGTAGTGATCATGAACGTAGGAGGTGGAAAGAAGCTAAACGTACCTACTAAAGGGGTAAGGGTAAGATAGTTGTAGTAGAAGGCATTGCAAAAACTAAATCAAATTATGAAGATGGGTGTGACATCTGCCAATATGAACATCCTAAGGGATGTTTCCCCATCATGTCACACTTATAGGAGTCTAGGATGTATGCTCTAAATCCACGACTAGCAAAGAGGCAAACACCCAGAAGATTGCCTTATCCTCAAGAAAATCCAAGGTAATTCCATCAACAACAATAATATTATCCAAGTAGAACTCCACTACAATCATACGAGCAATATCAATAGTGGCACCAACCATAGTCATGGGGGATGCCACCACAAAGGTAGCAGTACCCTTACAAGCAACCAAATCCATATGGGTATTACGCTCAACAACCCCTATCTCCACATGATCCTTCCAGTCATGTTTCTCCTTTCCAACATTACTATTACCCTTCAAAAATACTACAAAGCTCATTCTCCACATTCCAAGAGGGATGCCACATTTTATCCTTATCCTCCTCCTATTTTTTCACTTGTTCCTTCATCCTCAACACAACTACCACCTGCTCCATCTATGCGGGATGAACTATTAGCCCATTCACAATAACACAACACTACCAAGGTCGTTAATCTACAACCAATTCATCAACCAAGGGGTTTGGAACCTCATGCTTGTGAAAGACCATTCTTCTGAACCAATAGCCCTACTAAGCCCTTAAATACTTAGATAGCTAGTCATCCTACTCCTACCTCATCCTCTGCAAACCATTTCATTGAATCCCCTTCAAACCAAATGACACCCATAATCCATATTATTATGCTTGTCATGCCATATCTGATTAGACTCGAGTTGGCAACCTTCTTAGGAAATTAGCTAATCCTAGGAGTCCTCTTATCTATTTACAAATTTTTGGGAATGAACCATGTAAGGCTCTTCTTAATTCAAGTTCTAGTATGAACTTGATTTCTCATTAGATGTATACTAGTTGGAACTTGTCGCCTCTCAAAAAGAGAAATATCAAACTTGAATTGGTAGATCAATCCATCACTATTCCATTGGAACTAGTCAAAGACATTATGACCAATATCTATGGATGACCTTATCGTTCCAATTTTCTAGTAATCAAGGTTGAGAACTGTAAGGGGGACTTCCTAATTAGTATGGAAAGGGCATGGCTAAGTACTATTGATGCAAGAATGAGCATTAGAGATCTTTCCCTAGAGATATTTAAGGAAAATGCATTTGAAAAGATCGAGAAGAAATGAGTTCCATGCATCATGTACAATAATACTAGGTGCAATTACATGCAACAACTTTGATTAGTAAAACAAGCATCTATTTTTGCATGCAAGCAGTGTGCACACAAAGCATATATTCAAAGGTATCTATACATAGTAACCACAAAACAAGAGGGCACCCAGTGGCTAATCATTGATTCTAACAACAACATAATATGCATGGAACCTACTGAGAGCCTAACATGTGCTTATGTTGTAGGCATGGATGAACTAGAGCAATTTCATCACCAACTCTCTAATAATGAAATTAATGATACTAGTTGGGGAGAGTTGAAGATCCCTGAGAATTTCAAACAAGAGCCCCTGGAGTTAAAAACTCTACCTACTAGCTTGGAATATGCATTCTTAAAAAATGACAACACAATTATACTTAATGCCAAACTTATTCCTAAACAGAAAGCAAAATTGTTGGAAGTGGTCAACAGATGGCCAACAACCTTTACTTGGTCATATCTTGAACTCATTGAAATTGATCCATGGATATGCCAACATCGCATTTATACATATCCATCCATGAAGCCAAGGAGAAAACCATAGTGTCGATTTAACCAAAAATTAAAGCAAATCGTCAAAGAGGAGATTAAGCAACTCCTTGAGGCAGAGTTCATCCACCCCATTGTAGATAGCGAGTTGGTCAGTCTGCTCATGATAGTGCCAAAGAGAGGTGGCAAATGATGAGTTTGGATTAATTTCAAGTTGTTAAACATGGCAACGTTCAAAGATCATTTTTCATTGTCATTTGTTGATTAGGTTTTGGAGACCATATCTGGGCATTACTATTATAGTTTTTTAGATGGTTATAGTGGCTATAACCAAATCCATATTACACCAAAGGATCAAGCTAAAACAACATTCACGAGTCCCTAGGGGACCTTTGCATATCACAACAGACCTTTTGGTCTATGTAATGCTCATGCTACTTTCTAATGCCTGGTCTTAAGAATCTTTCAATAGAAAATCGGTAGCGAAGTGAAAGTCTTTATAGATGACTTCTCCACTTATGGTGTTACATTCAAGCAAGCCTTGGACCACCTTGAGCAACTACTAAAAAGATGTTTGGAAACAAATTTGTGGTTCAATTGGTAAAAGAGCCATTTCATGGTCCAAGCAGGCATTGTATTAGGACATAGAATTTCATAGGAAGGGATCCAAGTAAACCCCAAAAAGGTCATCCAAGGAATCACCTGTCAACCAAAAATTGTAAAATATGTTTCATCATTCCTTAGATACACTAGCTACTACCGGCAATTTATAAAGAATTTCTCTAAGATTGCAAAATCATTGTTCAAGCCAACAAAGAAAGATGCTCCCTTCATCTAGACCAAGAAATGCAAAAATGCATTCCAAAGCCTCAAGAAAAAGTGCATAGAGACTCGAATTTTACGAGCACCTGACTAGTCCAAACCATTTCATATTATGATAGATGCATCTAACTATGCCTTGGGAGCTGTGCTTACATAATCAAACAATAAGAAACGTGCATATTAGATCCACTATGCAAGTCGAAGCATTGTGGGTGCACAATTGAACTACACCACCATAGAAAAAGAATTGATGGTAGTGGTGTTTGCTCTAGAGACATTTAGGTACTATGTGATTGAATATAAAGTGTTTGTGCACATAAACCATAGTGCCATCTGCTTCCTCATGAACAAGCCAACGATGAGCCCCTGTGTCATACGATGGCTAGTGATCTTACAGGAATTCAATCTTACAATGGTAGATCAAAAGGGAACTAAGAATGTGGTTATTGCCCACTTGTCTCAGTTGTGATGGAATAACAAAGAGAAGGAAAGCCCACTATCTAATCTGTTTCCTAATAAACTCCTCTGTGTTGGTGCAATAAATGAATAGATGCTTGTAAAACCAAAATGGTATGATGGCATCCTCACTTATTTTCTCACTCAAAATATGCCACAAATTTTGGACCATAAGAAGAAACAACAATTTCGTCATCAAGCTAAGCACTTCATGAAAATCAATGAACACCTTTACAAGGTGTGTGCCAATGGCCTGGTTCATTGGTGTGTACTTGATGTAGATCAATTTCACGTTCTTCAAGACACTCATGAGGGTCCTTGTGGGGGCCACTATTCTAGGAGACATGTGGCCATAAAAATCTTAATGGTAGGATACTATAGGCCCGCAATCTTCAAGGATGCCCACCAATTTGTCTAATCCTATGTGCACTGCCAATGAGATGGTGGGATGACCACATGTATGGAGGATCCTCAACATTGGATTCAACCATCGAAATCTTTTGATGTATGGGACATAGATTTCATTGATCCTATCACATCCATGTCCAACAAGAAGGCATATATAATCATCATCATTGATCACTATACCAAATGGGCAGAAGTAGCAATTGTCATCGACTATACATCATCCACTGCTACTTGATTTATATAACAAAATGTTGTGAAAAGATTTGGGATGCCACTTGCACTAATTTCTAACAATGGAACCCATTTTACAAGTGCTACTTTTCAAAAATTCATGCAACGCTTGGGGGTTGAACATGAATTAACAACATCCTATCACCCTCAAGCCGACAGTTAAGAAAAGGTGACTAACAGGGAGATTACAAAAATTCTAACAAGAACTATTAGTAAGTATAGGAGAGACTAGAACACAAAATTCATGATGCCCTTTGGGCCTACCGCTCAACATGGAAACTCTCTATTGGCTACTCTCCCTACAAGTTGGTGTATGGAAAACTTCTAACACTCCCAATTCAATCCAAGCTTCATACACTCTCAATGGCCTGTGACCTGGATCTTAACCTAAGTCTAGCAAAAAAAGAAAGATTAATCAACTTAAATGTGCTAGATGTAAATAGATTAGTGGCCTTGTCCTTGAATGAAGTGCACAAGCCGTTCAACAAACAACGTCATGACCTTAGGATACAAAAAGAGAAATTTCAACTGAGAGATAAGGTTCTCTATTGGAACCCTATACATGTTTCTCAAAATACCAAATTTCAAACATTGTGGAAGGGGCCTTATATAATTGACAAAACCTTTTCTTCTAGGACCATGATCATATACAAACTTGAAAGCCCAAAAAAGAAGTAATTGGTGACCATCCAATAGATAAAGCCTTTCCATAAGCCTAAGCAAGCCAGTGCAACAAATACCTCAATGGATCAACAACCATGCTCAATATTTCGGATCTCCTCCTTTCAACTCAATCGTGGGGGAGATAGCCATCTGTGCTAATCATATATGTGCCTCCTTAGTTTTTCTATTTTTTGTTTTACACATTTTTAATTTTTAAAACTTTTTTCTATTTTACACCATTTTTGGTTTTACACCATCGTTAGTACATTTAAATATTTCTTAAGTATTTTACACTTTCTTATATATTTTACTTTATTTTAGTCTGATTTTCTAATTTTTGTTAATAAACATGCTTTCTGCCAATAGGACATAGTGGTGTTGTAGCTATTACTAATGGTGGTTTATGCTTAATGTCTTATTTGCTAATGTCTGGTTTAAATTTTTGAATTTTTGTACCAATGACTAAGACATGGTTTCTTTTTCATGGAATAGGTAATGAGTCCACAACATCTACGCATCCACAAACTCTATGGTTTTTCTTGCTTTGGAAGTATGAGGTCTCTTTCATTAAATAAAATGTTAATAAATTTATGACCTTTGTAGTTTCCAGAATTGGAAAGGATTCAAAGATTTGCACAGGGTGTGACTTCAAAGGGACTCAATACTCTTTGTACTCTTTTACTTACTTGAGTGCATGAGAGTTTTCATAGACTTCTTACTAGTCCATGCCAACCAATAATAGGAAGTTGAATAAGTCTTTGCATGGTGTGGTTCCCATTCAAAAAGAAAAAAAAACAAAATAAAAAGAAAAGAAAAGAAACATGATGGGAATTCAAAGCACACCCCTTCAACAAATAAAGAAGCTACAAGCACTAGTTATGGGACTAGAAATACATGTTACCCATGCCTAAAGCTCTCCTCTATCTAAGTCCCTCTGTCTCACTTCCTAATTCTCTTTTCTTCTCTTTAAGGCATGGTGGTTGTTTTGTGGGAGCACTCTTGTGTCTTAAGGGGGTGAAGTAGTCTTGGTGTGGCAATGCAAAGTCATTGAGAGCGGTTGGTTTTGGTCTAGACTAAGGATGGATCTTCTCAAGTCATTTAAACAAAAATTCACAAAGGACTTCTTATGATCTTAATTTAGAATTCTATTCTACCTTCTCCATGATTTATCCATGTTTCCCGTAACTCAACTCACTATCAATGTCCATGTTCTTGTTTTAGTGTCTTTGTCTAACATACTTGAATTCTTTGGTAGAATCTTCTGGGTTTTGGTCCTTAACTTCCACCAACCATTAATTACCTATGAGTTCCACAGACTCCTTAGGTTGAGGATATGCAAGGGCAAACAAGGCATGTGCCTACTATGGGAAGGACCCACTTGCATATCTTTTAGTTGGATTCGTTAAGCACCTTACCCTTCGGCATTCTTGCAATCAACATCTTTTGTACACCCATCTTCTGCATTTGACCATGTGCTCCTTTACATATTTTATTTAATTCAAACATTCTCTATAAATTTTTGAGTTTTTGAGCTTTCAAAAACCCTCTTCAATTATTTTATTCTATTCTTAGATTTTCTAAGACTCCATGGACCTCAAATTCATTTAAAATTTCCTTGTATTTTTTTGAAATATTCAAGTTTGAAAATTTTGTTTATGGACCCCATAAACAGGGCCCTATCAATGAAGCCCATGCATATACAAGGCACCATATACGTGGCCCCATCGACATAGTGCAAAAATATTGTAAATATGTGTGACCCTCCTTAAAAATTTTCACATTTGCTCACAAATGCCAAGGGAGTTTTTCAAATTTTCAAAGCCCATAACTTCCTCACCATTTATCCAAATCACTCCATTCTTCAACCCTATAGTTTCCAAAGGTAAGCTCTTGGCCGTGGAGGCCACAAATGTGCCATTTTTGTCAAAACAAATTTCACCATTTTTCTAACTCCAAAAAAGGTTTTAACTAAGAAATCAACATTTAAACACCAAATTACAGAAGTTAAACCCTTTCAATGAGCTCAGGTGACACTTATAATAAAAATTAATTAATAAAATAATCAATCTACCATGGTCCAACCATAGCCAACTATAACTGACTAACGAGATAAGGTATTCAAATATTCTAACTTACACATTATATCTACTAATCCACGAATGTGTTATGACAACAAATGGCACCAATAGGCAAATACACACAGGAAGGAGGACCATCTCAACCAAGGAAGAAATGGCCAAGAATGGGAAGGGGCCAAGAATGGGCCCAAGAAGAACTAATTGCAACCCATGCCACAAGACCTCTTAAGGAAGAGACCAAAGTGGAATCCATTCGTGAGATTCTAGAATTAGTAGCAGCAACAAAACATTCCCACTAAGATGAAGCACCAACTCAACCTTGAGGTGACCTTGATGGAGGCCTACCTAAATCCAATCAAGTTAATAGAGGTCCAAAAAATAATTCTTCAAAAGTTAAACTTTCGCTCTTTCTTGGAGCAAGCACTTAAGGAGATACTAGACCAACTAAAGACCTCTCCCATATGGCCAATTATCACTTCTAGTGGGGAGTGGTATATGGAAGAGATGTTCTTGTTTTAGAACAACGTGTAGGCTAGTTCAATAGTCAAAATTAGGGGCATTTCAATGTCCTACTTAGTGTAGGCCATTTCTAAAGCACTTGGGTTGCATAAAACTAGGGTGAATCTCACCGATATTTTGATGTAAGAAAACCCTAGCATCAAAAAGGAATGGCTGCACCAGTGCTATGGTGTCGACTTTGAGTATGACATGCTCACATTGGCAAAAAGCATTTACTACAAGATTTTGGCCTTTCACCTAAACCCCATGGTGAGGCCCAACAAGATCACCACCTTTTCTACCTAGGAATGTGCTATTCTGAGTGGAAGATTCCCTATCAACCTTCCACCATTGATCTATCTAAAGATAAAGGAGTGGGTTAAGGAAAATGAACGTGGAAGGAAGGCACTCCCCTTCCCATGCCTCATCAAAAAATTATGTTGAAGGGGAGGGATAGTCCACTATATGAATGATGTTGTACAACGTGCTCCAACCACTAATTAGGTGAAGATAATGAAGGACAAAACACCTGCAACAACCATTCAAGAAGAGGAGCAACAGCCACCACCTCCACCTGCCACTCAGTAAACTATGCCAAACATCATTACAACATCCCAACGGTTGCACAAGTACCGAGAATGGCTCTTGAGCAAGCAAGAGCAACAAGCAAGCACAAGTAGTCAGGATCCATCTATGTACCAGTCAATGATGAGTCACCTAAATGAGGTGGCCTAAATAGTTAGCCTAATAAAATAAGGTGGATCCATTTTCTCTACCCAACAAACATAGTTGTCCATGAGGTCAAATCCTAGCACCAGAGAGGTAACAATATCTCTCTCAAAATAGCAGCCACTCCTGAAGATTTCTAAGAATGATGCAACCTTATTAGTGTGCTTAGAGGAAGGCGAGGGGGTAATGGTACTATTGATGTAGCACCAAGGGTAAGAAACAACAGTAGAAGTGGTTGCTGATAGAATTGCCGAAACACTCAATGCACCTACAGCATCTATACTAGATATCACTACACTTAAAGATGTGCAGACATCTTTAGGGACCATAAGTAGCAAATTAAGCATAGCACAGCATGAAGAACTATTGGATCAACTGGTGGGAACTAAGCAACTGCTTCTAGATGTCTTTGATTTTCCAGATATTATTATTGCAACCTAGTCAAAGCTATTAGAGGCAAGGGACAAGAACATTATTTTGGAAGGGCAACTCCAAACAACCAAGGAGCTAAATGAATGCGTAGTTTCTAAAGTTGCTAAATTGAGAGCCCAAATTGTCGACCCTGCATTTCTCAACCAATATTGACAAGAGATGAAGCTCTTGAATAACTTCACACTAATTTGAAAGGGGTTGAGAGTGCGATGGAGATGGTGGTGTTCTACTGATCCTTGGTAGAGGCCACCCAACACAAGATTCAGAAGGCCTTGGATTTGACCCACCATGAGAATGTGTAACTGACCACATAAAACCATCACTTGCAAAACATTGATGTGCATAAAAAATAATTGATAGATTTTGTCCATAAACAATAGGAGAAACTAACCAAAACAAACATAGAGTTAAGTAGATTGGCAAATGAGAACATAAACCTCTTCATGGACGAGGTTTATGCCCTTTACCAAAAGATTGCAATAGAGGTATCCACCTAGAAATCAAAGGCTCTCAAATTCAAGAGAATCAAGGATCACTATAGAGACCAGGTCAGCCTACAAAAAGAAGTAAATGAGAAACATATTCAAGTGGTGAAGGCAAAGGTGAATGAAATCCTCTAACAACTCCAACAAGGACGTGAATTTTGGAAAGCCATCATTAATGGGATTAATCAGTATAATAAAGTAGAAATTCACCTAAAGGAGTTGCAGATAGAGGAAATGATGAAATACATGAAGCTGGCCAATCTCCAGTACACAAACCTAGCTATGTTGACTACTAAATGATCACGGTTAGAATTAGAAAAGCAAGTGACTAGCTCGTACTTGTTGTACAAGGTCAAGGTCAAGCATCACAAGGAAACTAATCAAAAGCTTGTGATGGCAAACACTGAACTCGAGGTTCTCAAGGGCAAAGACACTAATTAGAGATCTACTACCTGAAACACCACAAAAATTTGTAAGTTTGGCATCTGTCTGACAAGAAGCAGATCCCCATGACCCACGGGCGGCTTCGGCTATATTTGAAGTCACACGGGGCAATCCTGAAAATTGGAACATCTAGTTCTAAATGTTGTGCCAGCGTATACGCCCAGCTTTAAACCGTGGTGCGCTAGCGTCTATGCCCAGCGTCTACGCCCAGCATCTACGCCTAGCGTCTACGCCCAGCGTCTACGCCCAGCGTCTACGCCCAGCTTTAAACTGTGGTGCGCTAGCGTCTACGCCCAGCATGTACGCCTGGCTCTCCAGCGTACACGCCCAGGTACGGCAGATGCATATGCTCGACAACAAGATCTCCAATGGCAACATGAAGATCACACCAAAGAGCAAGGATTGAAGCAAGTGGACATCCTTCGGTGTATACGCCCGACGTATACGCCCAACATTCACCAGCGTATACGCCCCAGCGTATACGCCAGCATCTATCCGTCTACGCCCAGCGTATACGCCGGCCTGTTGTAACGTATACGCCCAGCGAATACCATGTTTCTAAATTGTAACGCCCGGTCTATACACCACGTGTCTCCCCGTCCGATTTTCCCGGTAACCCTACCCCTATAAATAGCCCAGTTTTCCGCATTTACCAGGGCCGCGAAAAATTTACCAGAGCAGACCCAGAACAATTACGCTGCAGAAACCCCCTTACGCTTACGCTTACGCTGGAACTCCTGTACGCTGAGCACAGTCCACGCTCCGCCTACCATGTCAGCCGGCTGCATCCCTCCGTCCACCGGGGCTTTACGTCCGCCTTGTGTCCCGACACAACTGCGTTAGACCGGTGCACAACATTTTAACTCTATAATCCACTGTTCACGCTTATTGCAAGTTCTTTTACAGTTTTACGTTAATTTGGCCCACGCTCTGTTTACACCTGCTTACGTTTACGCTCCGTCAGCGTCCGTGTACACCCACTGTTTACGCCGTTTGCATCTGTTTATGCCCTTTGCACTTGTTTACGCTGTTTACGTCTGTATACGCTTACGCTGAGCCTATCTCTATTTACGCTGTTCACACTCAACGTTGTTTACGCCCCTCTACGCTTACGTTGTCTGCGCCTATTTCGCCGTTTGCGCTCTGTTTACACATAACCCAACGTATAACACTTCGGTGGCGCTCGGGGAAGTCCTTGTTTGATCCGCGTGCGGACCATCCAAGGCACTCTGCCTTCGTCCACTCTAGCTCGCCCTCAAGCGGAGGCAGGTTCGACTGTGCTAGTCCACTAATCTTTCGGTACCCGTAACGTTCAAGCCTCGCACCGACGATTTCGGTCGGCACAGTTTTTGGCGCTAGAAGGAGGGCCTCTTCGCTAAACAGACTTCATGTTCCTCAGCGTTTACGCTCATCAGCGTCTCCACTGCCGTTGTCACACCCCCGACTCAGCGTCTACGCTGTCGATTCTTCAGCGTTTACGCTGCACATACCCTAGCGTATACGCTGCATGCTTACGCCAGCGTTTACGCTGCACATACCCTAGCGTATACGCTACACGCTTACGCCAGCGTTTACGCTGCGCATACCCTAGCGTATACGCTGCACGCTTACGCCAGCGTTTACGCTGCATACCCTAGCGTATACGCTGCACGCTTACGCCAGCGTTTACGCTGCATACTTACCTAGTAGATTCGTCTACGCCACTCGCATACACGACGTTATTCGCATCAATCCCGCACACTCGAACCGTCTATCATCATGAATCCCATCAACATCACCGCTGCTACCACCCAGAACGTTAACATCTCAGACACAACGGCTGCCCAACAATCTATCACACAACATATGGGAGGGCAATCCACAATGGGGCCCCATCGGTCGTTGAGGTTGCAGGGGAGAGACCCTGCCGCTAACATTATAAGCCAAGACGAGTATAACTTCATCTGCATTAAGATGCAAGCAGGCCTGGCAGTAGATCGGGCTAAAATGGAGGTAAAAAGGCAATTTGAAATCTTTTACAGAGGGGGATATGAATTCATCCCTTCCCCATACGACGTAATCCCTATTCCAGAACAATTCTCGGAACTCTTTACGCAGCTCCTCCTGCATAGGAGCCAAGCGCTAGACCAAATTACAGCAGACCCACAACGGGATGAAGAGGATGAATTCGCTGCGCAATCGGAGCATGAAGACTCCTATCATACTCTGCCCGCACCCAAGCACTGTTACAAGAAACATCCGCGTCAGCCCAGATCCCTCCCCAGGGTAACCCTTTGCCCAATGCCTTCCCTTTTACAGCTGCAGGTTCATCCTCACAAGCACCACCCCCTCACAGTAACCTAGGGGTGACGTTCCAATCCCAAGTGGTAAAAATGCCACACACTATACCCGTGTCCACATCTGCCCACTACATCCCGCATGTCCAAACACATGCACCCCCTTTCACCGTCGTAACCCAACAAGGGGCCTCCTCATACAACATGGCCGGACAATGGCCGATGACAGGCATGACGTCACACCAGATTTCCCACCACTATGTACCACCCCACACGTTGCCACCAGCTCATGTGCCTCAGGCACAGCAGCAGCAACCTCCTCTCTACAATGTAGTGCCCCTAGTGCCATCTACTGTACACTTCCCACAAACGCTACCGCCAACAACGCAACTTCCAGCCTTCCAATCCACCGTTCAACAGTCTAACCCATACAGCCTGTCACAAGGCCAAACTGCCATGCTGCCAAGTGCTCAGGATTGGGCAGATGCCAAAAGAATGATGCAGGAATTAACTGATGAGGTAAAACGCCTTAAGACAACCGCTGACGGGGAATTGAAGGTAGTAGACTTCTATAACGATGACCCCATCAGTCCTTCCGTCCCGCCTTTAACTCTACCCAAGGGCATCTCCCTACCAACGCTAACCAAGTATAATGGGGAGACAGATCCTAACGCGTATTTAATAACGTTCAGGTTGGAGTGCGCACTGTTGCAAGCATGGCCCCATGCAATTCTTCGCGTATTTCCCATGTCCCTCTCAGGGAGGGCACTCGATTGGTATAGGGAGCTCCCAAGAAACTATGTTTCCTCCTTGGAAAACCTACTGCACCAGTTCGTGACCAGGTTCAAATATAACTTGAAACCCGAGGCCACTCTAGATAGCCTCATGCAGGTCAAGCAGACACTGCTTGAACCGGTCCAGAAATTTATTCAGAGATGGAGCGCAGCCCTCAATGAGCTGCATGAGGAAATCTCCCAGACATACCTGCTCACTATTTTGAAAGGAGCTGTCAACGATTTCTTTAAATCTAAGCTGTACTA
>MNCI01026349.1:140486-175109 GCA_015680685.1 Gnetum montanum | reverse complement strand
GTTCACGCTTATTGCAAGTTCTTTTACAGTTTTACGTTAATTTGGCCCACGCTCTGTTTATGCCTGCTTACGTTTACGCTCCGTCAACGTCCGTGTACGCCCACTGTTTACGCCGTTTGCATCTGTTTACGCCCTTTGCACTTGTTTACGCTGTTTACGTCTATATATGCTTACGCTGAGCCTATCTCTATTTACGCTGTTCACGCTCAACGTTGTTTACGCCCCTCTACGCTTACGTTGTCTGCGCCTGTTTCGCCGTTTGCGCCCTGTTTACACATAACCCAGCGTATAACACTTCGGTGGTGCTCGGGGAAGTCCTTGTTTGATCCGTGTGCAGACCATCCAAGGCACTCTACCTTCGTCCACTCCAGCTCGCCCTCAAGCGGAGGCAGGGTCGACTGTGCTAGTCCGCTGATCTTTCGGTGCCCGTAACGTTCCAGCCTCGCACCGACGATTTCGGTCAGCACACTACCAAGAACCTAGCCAAAAAAATGAATGACTAACAAGAGCTGCAAAACGAAATGAGGGCATTCAATGTCGAATGCAAACAATTTGCTACCTGGTTTGTTAACATCAAGGAGCTATTCCCAGTAATGCCCTATCCGTGGGATATCCCCCATTCCAGCCCACATTGGCAATGTCGTGTGAACTATGAATGATCCCCAAAGCAAGGAGAAGAAGATGAAGGTATTACTAGATATCCTTCGCCTTCCACTAAAGGTTGTAGCTGCAACAGAACAACCACAGCCACCTCAACCACTACGCATGCCCAAAGCTAGTGAAGGTCCTTTAGAACCTTCGGAGCCTCCACCACCTAGGACTATTTGATCTTCTAAACCACCTTCATGTTATTAAAGGATGCGTTGTCCATTTTTAAGTAGTCATGTCATGGTATTCAATTTTGTGTCATGAATACCATCAATTTTGTAATGTGTTGATTTGTACACTTAGGCACTCATTTTTGCTCTATCAATTTGTTATGTCAAGAGTTAATCAATAATCCCATACCTTTCCAATTTTGAAAGGAACTCAAGGATGAGCTTTCATTCAGTTGTGGGGGTATGATGAGCATCAAAGTATTATGTCAATGGGTATTCGTTGACATGGCCTCACTAACAAGCCCTCGTTGACACGACCCCATCTACATGGTGTTGCCTCATCAATAGGGTCACGTCAACGTAGCGTTTGCAACATTTATGGGGCCCCGTCGACATCTCCATAATAAAGTCTATAAATACGCACTCACCAACCATGTTTATAGAGGATCAAGTCATAGTTGTAGTAGAGTTGTTGCAGTTTTGTCATTTGAGAGTTAGAATATTTCTCTGAGTGCCCGCGGCAAGAGTCAGAAAGTGTATAGATCTTTATTCAAGCAATAATGTACCTAAGCACACCAGTGTGAATGGCAATAAAGACAAGCCTTTTGATCAAACCTTACAGCACTTGGAATAGAGTAATGATTTATTTTTGCATTTACTACTTTCATTAATTATGTAATTAATTAATCTAAACTAAACTTTAATTGATTAATTAAGTAATTAAGCTAAATAGATTAAACACATAATCATGCTTGCTTCAAGCATAACATACAACACTTGGTAATCCTAGCAGTGCTTAACGCTTGATAGCCTAGTAGTATTGTATCCAGTCACAATGTGTATGGAGAGTGGGATCGAATACTTATGTTAGGATTAGTTAAAGATTAATAAATTAATTAAATTAAATTAGCTATTAAATTACTTCATTTCTCTATTTTAAAGCTCTAGTAACATAAAACATAAAATAATAAAAATCATATGCCTTGATTACATTTAACCATGCCTTTGTACATCACAAGTGTAATTGGGAAGAAAATGAATGACTGTTAGGGCAAGTTCACTTTCTAAAAGCTAGTGTACCAAAAGACATAAAGTCCACAGAATTCGACGAGATTGCACATGAACGCTTAGTGATTCATATGGTTAAGCATAGGGGTACTTGTCTTTCATCAATAAACATGGGAAAAATTATCCAAGATGAATTACCAATCAAATTTTTAATATGTTATAGAACTTATCTTGGCTTTGGCCATCTAGATTTTTTTCTCATTGATCTATTTATACATGAACAGTTGATTCCTAAAGTACTCTTTAAGACTCTCGTGATTCTTGGTCTTATTTTTTCATGCGTTGATTTCAATGGCTGATTTTTGTCAGATTACATGTACTTCTTCCATTAATAGGGTCCTATTCTCATGGACTAGTTTTCTAATATTAAGGTTAACTCTAGCAAACTACTCTCTAAGCTAATAAATGCTTTCTTCTAGTATGTTCTTTTGCTTTTCTTTTGTTCTCTCCTTCTAATGTAGCAATGGCCTTAACATGTACATACATTTGAGCTTTAACTACTAAGGCATTTCACACTTTTTTCTTCTTTTCCATCTTCATTTGTTTTCATTTGATCATCAATTGACTAATTTTTTCATCTCTAAATAGTGCTAATTGGCCAAGTGTAATATGTCATGTAGGGTCTTATCTTTCTATTCTTAATGTAGCTAATTCTTCTTATAACCTCTGCACTTCATTTTCTATGTATTGCATTCTTGGTTCTACCATAACCAACTTGCCCTTGGTGGATATTAACCCAGACTATATTGTAGCGATATTACTAGAGATGTCAAAAAGATTTTGCATAACTTGTTTTGTTTATAGCAATTTCTCTAATGCATCTTCATGTTCTATAGGGATCATTAACATTTGAGCTAAGGTTTCTACATCTTTGACTCTAGTAGTATCTATTGATGGCACAATAGAAACATTAAATAATTTTTTAATACGAGCACTTATAACTTCAACTACTTTGACTACATCTTGATGTTGCATTACAATTACTGTGGCTCCTTTTACAATCTCTAATATCACCTAAAATAATGCAGTGTTCCCTAAAATTTGTTATGCCCAGTCATCATCTTCTCCTACTTGCAAAGATACCTAACAAGTTATGGGTCCTATGTATATGATAGGTTTGTTAAGATTGTCTTTGACTCTATACATGCTTAAGACTTCTCTACTACCCCAACTTATTATTTTTTCTATCTATTGTAGATGGCTTAGTAAAGGTCTACAATCTTATTATGTTAATGAAGCACTTTATCCTATTCTTTTTTTAGTTGGATTTGACTCACTAGGTCCTACTTATTTTGTTTTAATGGTTGAAATATTTTTTCCTAACAGTGATCTTGTTATAGCCTCAATACCTACTTCTTTCTCTACTTGATCTTTCTTGGGTGGTACTAGCTTGGAAATTTCAACATATGATGTATTTTGGGCTTGATGAAGATCATTGGTATAGTCCAAAATTCCAACTTGTCAACATAACTTTCTAATAAGACAAGGGAATGGTAGAGTGGGTTTCCCTATCTTCTTCTCCTCAAATCTTTTTTATATTTCTAAAAATAGCATATGTGCAATGTTGACATAGAATTTCTTTATCAAAATAGTGCTTCCTCTAGTAGCCTTGGTGGAAATTTGATTAAGCCTCTTTGTTGGAAAGATGTGGTATGTTTCAATCTTGAAGTAGTTCTTTTGAGTAGCAGATAATCCACTATATTCTTTTTCTATAGTTCTATCTGTCCTATGCAACCATAAATTCTATGCATCTATGTTAGACCCAGTAGATATTTAAGCAATATTGGTCCCAACGTTTGGTAAATTTAGTGCCCTTGCGATTACTTCAACTAAATAAGGCACAGTTACTCCCTCAATTTTCATTATGGCATCATCTTGCTCGTTCTACAAGAATTACTATACTTCCCCAAAGCACCATTCATTGTTGCTTAAGATAGTGGTCCACATGGGAGAAGTTTGAAGTTGCTCATGGACCTTGACAAGTGTGAACTCTATGAAGGATCCAAAATTGAGTTCGACTATCACAGTGGATATGATGAAATTCTCTTGAATAGCCTATAAACACTCTTTGGAGAGTGTTAGGTGTTGTCCTTGTTTTGGAGCTAGAAATGCATCAACTTCTACCTATGCAAATTGCCTTGTTGTAGGTGTGGACTAATGGATGCTATAGGATTGTGCCTCTTGCTTTGCATGAGGATTTTGTTCTACGCCTCATATTCTACCTCTTCCTTTAGGTCTCCTCTCCCTTGGTTGTGATAGTTCCCCAACTTCGATTCTCTTTGGTAGCATCTACAATCATAAGAAAGTTTCAAATTACCCAAAAATTCTAGAAAAATTTCTAACGATTTACAACCCTTAGGCAATTTTTGAATTTTGATTACAAAGTTTGGAAAATTTGCTAATTCAAACAAACCCTTATTAAAAAATCAGTTGAAAATAATTTCATTTTAACAATCTGTCACTATCCTTAATTTATTATTTAAGATGCATTTGAATGGTCAATTGGAAAGAATCATTAAGTTTAGTGACTTATATTAGATCAAGAATGTTATTATTTTTTATTGTTCTTACCCTTAATTGTTCTTCCAAGTGTTAGTCAAATTTAGTGCAATTTGCAAAAACTACATGCAACTCTCTTCCCCATGACTAAGATGTTCACTCTGCAAGCAAAAGAAATCAAGAATGACTCAAATCGAACATGCGATGAGGAAGATATGGAACTTTGAAGTTTGTTAGATAGAAAAACAACATAATTCTCCTTGCATGAAATGATAGAATGAAAAATTTTCCTAATGATCTACATATATATATATAGATTTTTATAAGAGTGATATTATAGATGTGGCATCATTGATGTGATATCACAGTCCTTGCGATATCGTATGTACGAAATCATCATTGAAATTTTCAAAATTTTTGGAAATTTTGATAGAAAAAATGAATGGAATGGTTAGTTTGGAAGGTGTAGAGATTATCCAAAGGGTTATTGATTATAGATGATTCTTAGAATATGAGAATCTTTTATCAAAAGTATGTAAAATAAGGAGTTTGAGCAAGGTAAGTCAATTAAGATTTTATAAAATGGTTTGATCAAAATTGCTAAACTTATGAGTGAGTATGACTATATAGGGAAATAACGATGATTGCTTAAGTATTTAGGAGGTACAAGATGATGTGGAATTAATCACCAAGTATGAAATAGAAGAGTTATACAAGTGGGTCCTTCCCAAAGCAGACTCCTACCCTCAGTACCCTTTTATAACCACATATACAAGTGTTTGTGGGCACTCAAGGAATTGAATGTAAATCATACCTATCTTCCAAAAATACACATGTTAGTATTACCTTAATAAGAAAGGGACACTATAGTACATAAAATTATGAAGTTATAATTATACATAATAGTGAGTTAAAATGATAGTAGCAAGGATTGTAGAAAATGGGACATGAGGTGTCTTACCATAAGCATAATGAATTCTATGTGTACTGTATAGTTAAAATGATCATGAACCTTTTTGTCTAGGATCCAAAGCAAGTCTATATCACTTATCAGTGACATCACATTGTATCATCCCAAAACTGACAACCATAAGACTATCGCAACTACAAAAAATATTATTACTTGGTAGTGAAGTACTATGAAGCAATTTATTAACCACATAGCTTATTTTAAAGAATACTTGGTCATTGAACAAAGGAGTCCCTTTAAACATGTATAACATATCTTTCTAATGGAACTCCTAGAAATTTTTATTATGTGTATTTATCATGTTATTACTATGTTAACCTTATCAAAGAACTACATTCAAACATGGGTAACATGCCTTTCTAGTAATATGGCAAGGTAGCACTTATTTTAGAACATGCTTTCATTTCTCATTAGAACTCAAGTAGATAATACAACCTAATAACATAATAAGACTCATAATAGTAGCCTTAGAGAATCCACTAATCTCCTTGATGTCAAACCTTTTTCATTTCCACTTGGTTCTTCACCTTTCCATTCAAACATAATGATCATTAGTTTATTTTAGGTTTATTGTGATGAAGAACCTTTTATATTAAAAATGAGTGGAAGGATGAAATGGCCTTACTATATATATAATCAATCCTTTGATGATTTAATAACATAGAATGGGATTCTTATTGTTCAACTACATCCTATTTATTCCTTTACACTTTACTAGAAATATCAACAAAAATATGTACATGAGAAATGGTAAAACCGTAAAAAGAATGAGAAAATATGCAAGAATAGAAAAACATAGAAAGAATATGAAAGATATTAAAGAATGAAAAATGATAAAAAAATGTGAAAAATATGAAAGAATAGAAAAGATATTAAAAATGTAGAAAATGGTAAAAAATTTTAAAATTATAAGAAAAATACAAAAAGAATGTTTGGTGCTTAAGTACAAAAGATGACACACCCATGACTATTGCCTAAGTTGATAATTTGGAAAATTGATTAGGAAGTAAGTGGTTCAATATTCAAGGTATAATCTTTGAAGGAAGGAAAGTCATGAAATGGTTTGACTTGTTGAATATTGATGAGGATTGACTTCTATGGATCAGTTGGGCAGTAAATATGCATAGTGCCTAATTGATACATGGCATGGACATTATAGGGTCCTTCCCATAAAATTTAAAATTTGAAACTTTATCCTTTGTGTGACATGGTTTCAATTATAATAGAGGATTATGTCTCCAAGCTTAATAGAAACTTGTCTAATCTTGACGTTATGTCAATGTTTAGAATACTTTCTATGAACTTTATTACTCATTTAGGATACTAATTAGTTTTCATCCAATAGATTAAGATTCATTAATCATTCCTTCTAAGCTAAGTCTAAATCTAAGTTAAGTGTACAAGCAATTGTAAGGGTATTTATTTCTACTTGGATTTACACAATAGGCAATTTCCCATATACTAACTCGTATGGTGAATGCCCTATAGGAAGTTTTCAAGTTGCCCATGAAGCATCATTAAGTTTAGTGCCCTAGTTCTTCTTGTATCTACTACTAGTTTAATAAAGTCAATTTTTGTTGTGATATGATATTGTATCTACGATATCATAGCAATGATGTTGTAGATACGTTGTCATGGTACATGCTACGTCATCGTTGATGCAATGTCTCGAGATGTGTGCAACCCTATAAATACCAACACATGGGTGTGCAATCCATAACTTTTCATTCCAAGTCTTAGGGAAACTCTTGCAATTTTATTTTGTCATTGTAATAGAGAGTGAATGCCTGCAATGTGAGCAATGTGATGTTTGGCAATTGTTCGGAATCTTTATTTGAGTGAACTGTACTTGGACGCAATTCATGACAACAATAAAGATCAAGATTACTTTCCATCATTACAACATTCCCTTAGTTTCATTTGTTTACTTAGCATAATTTTTACTATTTTCTTAGTTAATCATTTACATTCCAAGCACTTTATTTTACAGACTAGTTTCAAATGTTTTCCTAGTTAACTAGACTTAGAATTTTAACTTTCCTTCAATCATGTTTACCATTAGGAACATTAAGAGCCATACAACATCAGTAAATCATATGTCTCACTAAAAGCTAAACCAACTTCACTAACCCAAGGTGGGAAGACAACAATCATGAACTTAACATTAACATGATAACATTGTCCATTTGAGGATTCGATTTGGTTACGCGTGAGCACTTGGAACTTGTATGGTAAGTGTTGGATGCTCCACCGTTGATCACAGTTCTAATTAATATTTGTGCAATCTCTCTATTAGTCACGTTCGATTGACCATTTCCTTAGGGGTGATAAGGTGTAATTAATTTATGATTCACCCTAAGTTACATTAACTTCTTGAAAGAAAGAAAAAAAATTTACCTTGTAAAAAAAGGACAACTTGAAAATTGCCTTATACTCAAAAAGGATAATTTAAAATTACCCTTCACTTGAAAGTAAAGGTATCCATCAATTTTTATCCCGATTCCAGCCCTACCCAGGCATGATAGATGACAATCATCAAATATGCATGCATCCAGTAACAAACTGCATTAAATACAGACTACCAAAATTTGTATGCTCTTCTCCATGAACCCTACTACCTTTCTCACATGATAAAAACAGTAACGGCTTTAACATAACAAAAGGCGGCCGTCAATGGTTTATCCAATTTGGACCGCATTCTCTCTTTCTCAAAATTGTTCCACCACAGTCCAAAGCAAGCGTGCGAGGCAAAAGGACATTCCTGCCTAAGTCGGCGCGTGCCAAAGTAGCATTCGGCGACTCTGAAAAATAACCAGAACCAATAAAAATCCCGTCACACCGAAACAGAGTCTTTCTTTATTTGCCCACGTATATGATACAGAGAAACAAAAAAAAGGCCATGGCAATAGGGCAGCTGCAGCAGCGCAGAAAGAAGAAGAAGAAAAAGAAGAGGAGGAGGCTATGGAGCAACAATAGCCGCTTATTCCAAAATTTTTGTGCACCACCAACAAAAGAAGAATCCTTCCTTCCTTCCTGTACACCAGACAAAACACGAAATCCAACTTGCGAGCGGATGCGCTTCTATTCTATTTTAAACCGTGTGATGGAGCCGTCTGAGAACGGCGGACGCCTTGCGCCGGGCGCGGGGGGTGCCGCAGGCGGAGAGCTGCAGCAGCGCCGGCAGCGCTTCGTCGTCGCCGGCCACGGCCTCCCGGAGCGGCTCCGCCGGCGCCGAATGCAGCACCACCACCGCATTCTCCACCGCCTTAGCTCCGTCGCCACCGCCGCGGCCGTGTCCGTGTCCGTGTCCGTCCGCGATCAGTCGCAGGACAAGCCGAAGAGCACCGCCGGCGCACGCCCGGATCGCGGCCTCCTGCAAAGGCGGACACAGGAGCGCCAGCAGTGCCACACTCTCCTCCACCAGAACGCCCGCGCGCAGCAAACCCACCACCGCCTCGACGCCCCCGGCGGCCACGCAGCGCGCCCGGTTCTCGGACCGCGCGCACAGACTGAACAACGCCTGCGCCGCGTCCCGTTCACCGCCACCGCCGCGGAGCAAGTCCACGAGGCCGAGCACGGCGCCGGGGGTCCGTCCGATGAGCTCCTTGGGGTCGCCGCGGTCCGCCGTGGCCGTGGACAGGCTGAAGAGCGCCGCGGCGGCGTTGCCCCGGCACGCCCGGGTGCCGCCCGGAGCGCGGAGCGCGTCCGTCAGGCGCGGCAGCAGCACCTGCTCCTGCGCTAGCATCCACTCCTTGCACGCACCGTGGATGGACACGTTCAGCAGAGCCGTGACGGCGTGCTCCTGCGCCTCCGCATCGGTGTCCGCGCCCGCGCCCGCGCCCGCGCCCGCGCCCGCGGCCACCTCGGCGAGCGCCGCGACCGCCGACGGCTGAGCCCCGACGTAGGCCCGGTACGCCGCCCGCGTCTTCGTCAGCGACCGCAGCTCCCGCGCGGCCTCCCGGGCTCCCTCGGCTCCGCCCGTGTCGAGCCTCCGCAGCAACAGCGCCGCGTACGCGCGCTCCTCCTGCGTCATGGCCTGAGCTTCCGGGCAAGCAGCAGCAGAAGACGAGTTGCTGTTGCTGTTGTTACGTTGTTGCTGTTGTTGAAGTTGAGGTTGTGGCAGTCCGTGCGCGGCGCACCAGTGGTCGATCATGTGGCGGACGAGATGATTGGGAAGCAGCATTGTGTGTTGCAAAACCTGCTGCGTTTTTGGACACGTCCGGTTCCCCGCCCGCAGCCATGCTTCGATGTATGCCCTGTCGTAGGTCTGTCATTGCCATTGCCATTGCCATTGTCATTCGCATTGCAAATCTGGTTGTTGTTTTCAGAAGTCGTAGCGTGTAGATTGAAAGCGTCGGCGCAAGTAATAAAATTTCGATTCCACTGAATCCAAGTAAGAAATTGGGGGAGAAGGGCACAGCACAGGGACTGACCTCACCCGACGAAAGAACCACCGGATCCGTCATGAGCTCCGCGGAAATCGGGCACAGAAACTGCTCCGGCACGGCGACGCCGGCGTCGGCCTTGACCCCAGCAGCAGCAGAAGAAGGATCAAGATCAGGAATAGGAGTATGCGGGAATTGCAGCGCGCGTAGGGAGGCGAGAGTGTTGGAGATGTGATCGAAGAGACCGAGTCGGCACTCGTCCTCTTCGACGAGCATCCGCACCAGGTTTCCGAGCTGGCGTTTGAGCTCGCGGGCTCTGGCCGCGGCCTCGCTGTTGTTGTTCACCAGCGCCGGACTGAGCGCGGACGCGGCTTTGGCGCCCAGCAGATCCTCCACGCTCATGAATCTCGTCATGGCATATGAAGCAGCAAAGCAATCAATCAATCGCCGGCTGGCTGTTGGGCGACCCTGTTTCTTCTCATCTCATCTCATCTCATCTAATCTCATCTCCTGTGCTGTGCTGTGCTGTGCTGTGCGTATCCTCCATGAAGGAATGAATGCTTGGTAGCGTTGTTGGTCTTTGTTCAAGCAAGCAATCAGGCGGTGAGGCAGGCAGGCAGGCAGGCAGCTCAACTTCCAGTTGAAGCTGAAGCGTAATAGCGAGCGAGTCGGAAACATCAAGAAACGGATGGGGAAAACAGAAATAGTAAGGGAGGGCAGCAGCAAAAAATAATAGCGGAGGTGGGTCGTGGGGGTGGTGGGGTCAGGTAGGCTTTGGCGCAGTGGTGGGCATGTCGATGATGTGCCTGCGCATTGACGCGTCGCGCCTAAATCATCCGCTACGCGTGGAGCCGCTTTCGTCCGCGAATCTGGTGCTGCTGCTGTTTCTTGGTCTGCTTCGCGCATGCACATGTGCATTTCGGCATCTCATGTCACGTCATGTCATGTCACGGATTGTTGATGAGCTTTGATTCGTTGCTGTGTTTGTTTCTGCGACGGAGTAGCGCTCGGCGTGCCAATCCGCGTGCGGTCCTTACGGCGCCGACGCCGTCGGATGAGCGGAGCAGTTGCCCAACCCAGAATGGAGAACCGTTAGCGCCGTTTGTGAGTGACTGAATGAATGGAGCATGGTTGGTGCATACATGCATGCATGTCCATCATGGCCCGCCATACATGGATGGCTCACTGGTGTCTTAATTTCAGCCCAAAAACGTGCAGCGTTGGAACCGTAAATTGGGGAACGCAGTGGGACCACGTCACGCACACGGTAACACGGGACCAACGCTACTTCCAGGTTTCAATTTGTAGAAAAAGCTTGAATTTCTAGAAGAAAACGCGTTTGTGAGCTGAGATGTTACTTCAGCGGTAAGTACAGAGTCTTGACTTGCCAATTTTAAAGTAGTCTATGAAAGGAATTTAAAACTTGTCCAGTAAATTAAGTTGAGAAGCTATTGACTTTTTTCATTATTTGTTTATAATTTTTAAATAATATTTTCAATTGAGAAGTTCAAAACTTTGAGGTGATTTTTCATTGAGTTAGGTTTGTAAAATTGGTTGGAAGGATGAAAATCTAAAAAGGTATACTCAAATCTATGGGGCTTTTTCTTTAGACTCTCTCTTCTAGGTTGATGATTTAATGAACTCTAAATTAAAAAATTTCAATTGTAGCTTTAATTTCAAAATGGATCTCATTAAACTATTTATTCTAAAACCTAGATCACATTAAAAATATTAATTTTAAAACCTATGTTAGTGGTTACTATTTTTTAAATTAAAATATTAGGTATTATGAGGTTATAATTAGCCTATCCTTAAAAAATTTATTCTAAATTGCATTTACCTATAAGATAAGCAAACAAGTTATTTTGGAAAGGTTTTGACTTTGGGGAGGGGGTGATTGTTGAGGTACCCACATTAGTGTAGGATTGGATAATAATTTTTTTATAGCCAGCTACTTAGTTAACACCATATTCTATAAACATATATATTTGTACTTCATGGTGCAAAGTGAACACATATTTAATAGAACATAGATAGCAATACAATAAATATATTGATGCCAACACTATTATCAAAGTTAATATATATTATCAATGACAACAGACTATAATTGGTAACTTTCCAAGCTAGTTATTTTACCAAAAATAAATTGTAAGTATTATATTGGCTATATCTTTTTCAAAGTATTTATAATGAAGCAATTTTAAGTTCCAACACCAAATGAATTCTATTAAGTATTTTATGGACCCTATGTAATGGTTGAGATTCCGGTACCCCTAACCCAACAGCACAGACAATGTAAATTCCTTTAGTCCAAAAAGGCGAGAATCATGCCTACACCAGATCATAGGGGCATATATACTATAGTTCCCATACTCGGTGAGGATAATGCGGGAGAAAAATAAAAGAAAAAACAAACAGCAAATTCACAAGGTGTGTACCAATACATGCCACGGGTCATCTCAAAACCGTGATGTCGTATCTTACAACCCGTTGCTGACATGTAACACAAATACGAAAACATAACACTACAGATGTTGAAAAGAAGCCATCATGAGGATGACAAGGGAAGGCGCATACGACCAATTTTTGCAACAATACAAACAACAACAAGAGAAGGTGGGCGCATCATGGTTGGCAACCCGGCTGCATGATGTAACCGCCAGCGGAGACTGCACCACAGCAACTTAACAATTACGGTAACGCACATGCTATGCTAAGGAGGTGGTGCCGTCATTGGCACCAGCATCTCATGAACACAGTAATGTAGTGAATGAATTCACTATTTAATAATAAGAATAATAATAATGATTCGTAACAATGAATGCATTCACTGTTTAATATTTATAACAACGATTGATACTGCGAGTCACGGACTATGTGAACTGCCAATTTTATGCGATTGGCGGCCGACGTTCGATCCCACGTTTCGCTCCACGGAGTGGGGGTCGTCTTCGTATGAAAAGCAAAGAGCTAACGCCTGCCCCTGCTTCTGCCTGAGACCAGGATTCTGAGCTGATTCTTGCCTCATTGGCTATCGTCATGACCGCCGCCTAACTGTCCAAGCTCAGCGCTGCTTTCCTTTTCATGTGTGTCTTCAAATTCCATGCACGTCAGTATCCGTGTTCCTTTCCAATCCCATGTTATGTTCCCCGCAGCAATTTAACTATTATTCTGTCCTTCTTGGACAACCGCCCTCCGCCTGCGCGTGGTCCCCAACAAATTATGCCGTTTAACTTTTGCATGTTCTTCTCCAAATACAATAAAATACTAAAATATCGGTGGGCGTGGGCGAATGGATACTTTGATTACGACGGAAGGAAGAGCCGCTGGTTCGTGAGAGAAAAAGGTAACAGGGGGCGAAAAAAAAACAACCTCGGCGTGGAGTATTTTATAGTTAAGAACAATGGAACGGCAACACATGGCAAGAAAGGAGCCAAGCGTGGAAATAAGAATACGGTACATATTCGTTGCATACGATCTATATTCTCCCGTTGTAACTGGTTTGAACTTTTCTAATGGTAGATTTGGGGAGGATACTAATCCCAAGACTCTGTAACGAGACAAAAGTTGGTTTGCTCTTGTGCTAAAACTTTAATGGGCAAAAGATGCTCCGGTGCACATTGACCGACCATAATCAGAGAACGGGCATATAATGTTCCTTTAAAGCTTGTTAACCAATTAGCATCACCTAATAGCATCCAACTTCTCAAAGTTTCAATTCTTTTTGAGTTAACGCCATTACACCACTTTGGCATAATTCCATTAAATTTCCATGATAACCTGGGACTTGATAAACGCAAATCCTATGCCTTAACTAGTAAGCCGCATGCTTTTCACATAGGGGAATTTTCCTTACCTTTTGATCTAATATTGCAAGTGGACTTGTTTAACTTAAACATGATAAAAAAGTTAATATCAAAACTCATTTTCATTTTTCCAATCACGTATAATAGCTTTCTAAGTAAACGTGATGTTATGTCTTTACAAAATTGAGTGATAAACAGTATGATTAAAGGCCACCAAATCAAGTTACCGTACTCGTATGAAATTTCTCTTTAGCATTAGAACAAAACAAGATTCATGGGATAAAACTTCAAGCAAAAAAAAGCATAAACTTTGCTTTATAGATATGCTTCACCCTAATGTTTCCAAAACTTGAATGATTCTCAGTTATCTTCCATCCTATCATCTACATACAAGGAAAAGGTTCACAGGAATTACAACACAATTTGTTATCGTGAATGTAAAGAAAATATAAATTTGGACTTCCGCAAAAGATGGGAAGTGCTGATGATATAAACTAGCACTTTACTTCCATCCTACTTTTCGTGAATGTTTCAAAAAAGGAATGGCAAGTCTTCACACCAAATAAACGGGTCTTCCATTATATTTGTTAAACAGCTTACTTCCGCAGCCGAACATTGGGTTTGAAAATTTGCTTTAGTAAAACCATCTTAGGCACATTCCAATATTCAACGTGCCTGCACATCATACACAAATAAAATCCTATCTATGAATCTGGGATGCAGAATTCGTAGCAAAATTTCCAAAAAACCTTTACCAAACTGGGTTACAGAGCAAAGATATACCTATGTATCTTTCCTGAACCAGAATTGTAAAAATATTCAGTGCGTCCTGTGGCTGCACAAGCAAATCGTATATTAATGACTACAATACAATGACAGGATGACCCGGAACATTTTTTGTTGTCATTTCCACAGAAAATTTAAATATTCATGGCATTTACCAGATAAAATCGGTCTCCATGGAAATGCCAGAACACAAATAAATCTCCAATGAGCAACTCCATGGTTCTACATATATCAAATACATTACCATATTGGTATTAGAAAACTCTGTAGACAAACTACAGAAATATCAGAGAAAATAAAACACGGTTCATACATTCATGCAATGTTAATTATAAGAACCACTTCAACCAACCCTTCAAAATTCGTTACAAATTATATGACATTCCAAACCAAGAAATGTCAAGGAGTTATGCGTTAATGATTGTTCTCATATTAATCATAAGATGACTACATACATATTGCACTTTTCAATACTTAAGATACATATCCTAAGACCATGTTATGTTCGCTAAAACCATTAAGGAAAGGATGTATCCACACCATAGATATTTGACTATATGTAACCAGGACATATAGCTAACCCAATACTTTACCATAACTTGGGACATGAAGCTAAAAAAACCATTGAGAAATCATCATCCAGAACATTATATGCTCTAACTACTATTACTTCTTTAATTTTTTTCAAATTTATTTATAATTATTTATATTATAAATTTAATGTATATTAATTGTAGTGCACAGTGTAAGAAAATGATTGTGCAGAAAACCAGATGGCACAAGTAATCAAAGTACAGAATGCGGAAGCAAATGGCACAAGAAATTCACATGCATAAATAACTGGAAATGCACAATTCTTGAGAAAATAGAACTGACCTCCAGCCATTGATGCCTCATACTAAATTTGGCATTCTGATTCTTCTTTCACACAGGCACTCTGCAATGATGGTGTATGCAATTTTCAAGCATCTATGAAAGGGACCAAAACTGCAACCCTGCTGTGATTCATGGTACCTTTGTTCTCCCATCAAGAATGAATTTATAGGCCACAGAATCGGTTACCAAACCCAATGCCAACGCATCAAAAATGCATTACCAGATATGGAGACCACCTTGATGCGTTAACCAACTCATAAAAACGCATTAGTGGGTATGGTGGCCACTTTCATGCATTAACTAACCCATAAAAACGCGTTAGTGGGCATGGTGGCCACTTTCATGCATTAACTAACCCATAAAACACGTTAGTGGGCATGGTGGCCACTTTCATGCATTAACTAACCCATAAAACACGTTAGTGGGTAATGCATGCTACACACAGGGCAATTCAAATTCTTTCTTTTTTAATTAGCAAAAGCTTTCTGTGAGATGTTGTTCCACCCACACTCACACTTCAAAAGGTACAACAGACGAAGCAACCATTCCTCATCCCTCAAATGGAAGTGGCTTGCTAATACTCCCCAAGGATTGATTAATACAGTATAAAACCTAGAGAAGCACCAAATTTTCAGAAAGTGAACCCATTCTTCACATTTCAAATATATCCAATAAGTTAAAGCTGAGAATCTGAAAAATGAGAGGCATGAAAACAAGTTTAAATCTCTATGGGAAAGATTCTTCAACCATCATCATCATCATCCTATCCTTTACCCCAATTACATGGGGTTGGCTATTTATGTTCTTTTAAGACACTGGCTTCTATTAAGAGCCAATTAAGCATCACTACCTAAATCTTGGATAACTTTCTTTATGCAAGCACTCATCAACCATATTTATAAAAATTCCAATATTGTTGAGCTTCCAAATTCAAATAGATATAATCTTCTCGCAACATTTCAGACAGTATCCTTGTTGAAGGAGAAAGTCTCACGTCAAAGAAGGCAGACTCCTGTGATATTTTTTGCCCAACCAAAACTTCCTTGAAGCCAATCTCTACCTGAATCTTCAATTTTGCAACTCCAAAAGGCAGGTTCAAATGTTTGCTCGGCACTAAAATGAGGATATCACTAAGTACTGAAGGCGAGTACCAATGGAGAAGCCCTTGATGATAAAAATACCATATAAAATAAGAAATTTCAAAAGCAATTTTTACAATGTTGCAATTGTTTTTTATCTAATCTATCATCAAAGGTTAAGTTTTACATGCTGGATAATTTAGTTTGCCTCCGCTACCTAGGTAAAGAACCAATGTAGTCAATCTTGCCCAAGTAGTCTTAAAATTACTAATCTTGGGGCCAAATCCCATCAGCAGATATCATCTGAATCAAGATCACTCAGTATTGACATTCAATGAAGGTATGATATCTAGCTTACATGGGATTTGGAACATTTATCCTCTCTCAAATACAGTCAATGAGGCATAGCTCACTTTGCTAAACCATTTTGTCGTTGTGCAAGTTATCGGTTTGATTGTAAGGGTTGGGACACATGCACTTAGGACAACAGTAAAAATATACATTTAGGAACTATGGCATCAAGTAAACAGTTAGGCATAGAATGTTATTGCTTATTTTAACAATTTAGTCCATGATGATCCGTTCTTAGAGAATAATGCAAAAAAAAAAGGGGGAATATGTATCTCCAAGAGACTATTCATCATATAAATTAATAACGCTTTGCAAAAATAAGAGTTATTCTACTGCCTAATTGGCTGTTTAAAAGATTTAAAGGTAAATATCATAAAGAAGTATTGTTACTTTTATCTTTGCTTTTTTAACTTTGCAAGGTTTTGTTAAAAACACAGCTTGTAAAAAAGTGCCATGAGCTACAAATCAGGGTGGTAGAATTGCAAATGCTTACTGGTAGGAGCCCTGGCATGGAAACCCCATGTCATAAGTTTGATTCCAATAGGCAACAATGAGTTATGGATTTGAAAAAAAAATCATAAAAGGAATTCTAAAACTGCTTTGCCCAATAGATCTACGAGGATCTTAGTGGATGCAAGTAAAAATTCAATTTCATAAGAATGTTGAATGCTACAAGATAAGACAAATTTCACAATATTGGTATTAAAAGAAGACTAAAATTGGCTTCTAATACAGAAGCTGCAATAATGGCATCATACATGGTTTGGCCATGTTCAATAAAAATCAAATAATAAACCCCTTAGAAAAGATTGTCACATCATCATTTCAGGAAACTAACCATGAGGAATACCGAAAAAGTCATGGGAATAAATAGTTACAGCAAATATCAAAAAATTGCAATTAGATCAGGTTTTAGCTATTTATAAAGGTGAATGGTGAAAGAGAACTCATGTGGCTAACTTCATATTATTGGGACAAGGCAAGGATGATGATTGTATAAGGCTTCAAGCATTTCAAATTGCTTGTAGATATAAAGATATGCAAAATTAAGCAACCAACTTTAAAAGAGTTAATTTGATGAACCATTAAACACTCCATCGCAAATAAAGAGCTTCCATAAATCATTTGCTTTACAAGCTCAAACTATCCACTTACATGCACATCTTCTTTCTTGATGAAATGGTGAGGGAATGCTTACTTTGATGTGCCATTCTACACTCCATCACAAATAAAGAGCTTTCATGATTCATTTGCTTTACGAGCTCAAACTATCCACCCATGTGAACATCATCTTCTTTCATAGGATGGTAATGAAGAAATCAAATTTCTGGCATACTCTAAGCATGGTTTCCTTATAAGTGATCATGAATTGCATAATGATTATGGTAAAAGATACATAAAATATACTCATTACGGTATAGCTTTGGTATTAAAGGTTTTACTAATTAATGTTGTATTTTTACAGGTTTATATATGGATATGGCTATTTCCTAAACAACACCACCCGGTGACTAGAAATATCTAAAAATGTACGAGTCGCTACAAGTTCTATAGGAGACCCCAACTAGCAACAAATCTAAATGGCAAAACTGGGGATAATATAGATGGTCGCTGAGTGTATCCAATGCAGTTATTGGCAGCGACTGATGGAGGTATACAATTTTAACAAAACTTACTGGTCACTATGCATACACAGTGTAGCTACAAGGAGTAACCAGATATATTTCAAACTTGTGAATTGTGAGTTGTGTTGTTGAGAGTTATCTAGCCAATGACAAGCAATGATTTACTGAAATTGTTATTTTCTAAATTTGTATGTCTTTAGACACTCTGGTGACCTCATCATGCAGCGACCAATATAAATTCCACTTTCATTAGTAATTCCAGGACTTTTTGAATCCCTTCTCCCTCTCCCTACTCTTCAACTTATCCCACCTCTGAGCGCTAAATTCCTAAAATTATTATAAAGTTTTGCAGCATTTAGATTGGATTTTGATCAGGATTGAGACTGCAATCTATAGATTTCCCACTAACAATGAGGTGTTAGCCTAGTGATAAGGGTCTTGGCCTAGTAACCTTAGGTCACAAGTTCAATTCTACTAGACAGCACTGAGTTATGAATTAAAAAAAAATTAGTAAACAGAATTCTAAAACTAGTCCAATATATCCAAGGGGTCTCCATGGACATAAGTAAATATTTCAGTTTCAGTTTACTTCAAAGATGCATGTGATCCCTTGGTTTATAAAGTTGCAGTTCTTTGTCATTCTATATTGATATAAATTTTTAGAGGCATGTTACATAATTTCAATTATCTTAAGATAATTAAATTATCAAGTTATCTCACATGATTAGTAGGTGTCAGTTATTGATTAGGACGTGTTAAGTTAGGTGAATGACATGTGAGTCCATTAGACCAATTTCATCCTTCTTGCATCTCTATGCGTGTTTAACTTGCATTATTCTCTTCCCCATAGATACAATCCCAAAGCTCCATCATCGTTAAGGTGACATCCTATAATGATGGTTAACGCAGCAAGTTGACTCTAAAGCATTCATCACCTAACCCACCTAGGATTCCAAGTCTACAACAAATATCCCAAGCAAATCTTTTAAAATCCTTTGCACCTATGTTATTCTACTATAAGAAATCCCACAACCAACTGGAAGTTCTGAAGAAAGTAGCATTGGAAGGTGCAAGACAGGAGGAATGATATGTATGGTAAGATGCTATAATTTTTCACAAACAAATCGGCTATTTCACCATGACCAAAACTAGAAGTTAATACTCTTTCTCACTGTCTTATGCAAGAACCATGTGGACAACTGGATGTTTAGAATGTCCTGGGGACAGGAACAGGAACATGTGATATGGAGCCTACCTCAATAGACCCCAAAAGGACCCATTCCACAAGCTCCCTAAGCAAATTCAGCTTAGAAAACAAGAACAACACAATCAAATAGAGAAAATCTCCCTTGTATAAAAGAAACTTCTCAAAATATAGATAAATACATCAAAGATGAGGAGCCAAGCTTAACTCACACCTCTCCCAAGGATCTTAGAGGCCATGCATGTCCCCTCTTAATCCTCAATTGCTCACAATGGAGCTAAAGCTCAAGACAAGATACTTATAAGAGATTCTCTCAACCTCTCGCAAGTGCTCTCCCTTGCCTCTCACTCAAATTCTCTTGCACAAACTCTCTTCTTGCATAAGCTCTCAAGAGACCTCTCAGATCTCTTACTTCACTCTCCTCTCTCTCCTTCTTGCCCAAACTCAGGCCTTGGACTCTTAGTTATAGCTTCTTGGTGTGACCTTTCATCTTCCCTTACATTTAAAAATACAAATTAATTTCTATTACTCATTAGAGACGCCTTGAGGTCTGAGGAGACATCTCAACCAAAAGTAGCCAATTTACAGAGGAGATATCTTGCAGCTAGGGGAGACATCTTGAAGATTGAGGAGACATCTTGGATACAAATGAGATGTCTTGCAGGAGGTAGAGATGTCTCAAAGGAGACATCTTGGATGCAAATGAGACATCTTGTAGGAAGTGGAGACGTCTCAGCTGCCAGGGCCAAAAACAAAGATACATGTTTTGAGGTCTTAAACCTCCGAACACCTCTAAACAAGTCTCTATTGACCCCATAACCCCTAAACTCATTAAAATAGGCTCAAAACACCCTCAAACATGCCAAAACACCTTGGAATCATCATCAACAATGTCAACATAAGAAGACACACACAAACAAGGCTCACATATCCAAAACACATTGAGGATTACATAAGGGTTGGGTGATATCCTTATCAACTTGATGGCGACACATCCCAAAAAACTTGGGGAATGTCCAAAATGTACTCAAGGTGCCAACTACAACTTTTCTCTTTGTTCTACAAAGCTTCCAAGATGCTTTGTTGTCCAAATTCCAATACAAATTTCTAAAATAGAATAAGAATTCGAACTTATAAATTTATCCATAATCTTCAATAGCCTATCCAATGTAGAATATCTTAGACGAAACTATTCCTCAAGTCCATATAGTGTTCCCAAAAATTCATCCCATCCCCAAATGCATTTAGAAACACAAGGACACATCTTGAAGACTTGGTGAAACACTACTCTTCTTGTCTTTCAAAACATATGCATGTAGCATGATTTTTGCCAAGAAGCAGTCTTTAAATAGTTGGATTTTCAAATAAAATTAACCAAAAAATGAGGTTAAGAAATGTAAGTTAGTTGGAAAATTCAGAAAAAAAATCAACAAACATTCATAAACACAAATCATGAAAATGTTGAAAAATGTCAGAAAAGAAGATTGTAAAACAATTCCAAAGAGGGGGGAAAAACCTACAGATGTCTTGCCTTTAATTTATGACATAAAACAGAGCATTTTTGGGACCTTTTGATCATGCCATCCCAATGGCCAAGCACCATGTGGGACATCATGATCCATCTTGAATACTGAACCGATACAGTGTATGCACTATTTTTCTGAATAGGAAATCAATGATGCCGAGGACCTATGCATACCTTCAAATTCAACCCCGTTTTGGTTTCAAGACAGTCATTATAAAGGACAGCTGGTGTTTGACTAGCAGCCTATTATCAACTTTTGACAAGTTTAATTTACTAAACCACTAAAGTTCCCTACCAATTCAGGTCTGATTAGGTAAAATTCAAAGACAAACAAAGATGCCATGTTAGATTATACAGGAATATGCTCAATATATAATGATCCAATGTGCCATACCAATCTTATCTCAAGCTCTTAGTAGTGACAATCATTGACGCACAAATCTTGAAAAATGAACAAGGAGATTATAAAACTCTCTAGGAGATGCATTTAAACATATCAAAAATGAAATTTGACATAAAGCAATCATTCCTTGTCTCTTAAGCAGAATACCCATTTATTTTTCAAACAAGTAATTGATAAAATAATATTTGAAGTCCAATGAAGGTATTCTGGTCATTGTAATGATCAACGAAGATGATACGATCAAATTTATTCAAAAAATAAAATAAGCATATCATGGTACCACTATGATCCTATAATCAGAAATAAAAATTTTAAGGGTCAAGACTTGGGCAGTCAAGTTCCATTTTATATATCACATTATCCTTCCAAGTCTTGCACTACCAGCTACCATACTCTATCTAGACTAATTTTTGTCCCTTCAAAAATTCTTTAGTTTTTCCCTTCTAGATTTGAAAGATTACATGTGCTAACAAAGCACTCCAAATTTTATTAATTTGTTGAGTTTCACCAATCCAAGTACAACCTGTCACAAGATGTTGCAACGATCTTGGAATGATAAAAGGTTCCATGATTCTCTTGAAAATTCACTCATTCCAAGTACAATTCGTTGTCGTCATCATCCTAGCCTTGTCCTCACAAATGTGGTCAACTATCATTCCAAGTAGAATTCCTGGCCAAAAAATCCAAATCCATACATTTCTGAATACTTATATGACTAAAATCTTCTTTTTGTATATTGGGTTTCCATGGATGAAACATTTAAAATTATAGAGAACTTGACATTGTCAGGTCAAGTAGAATCCTGTTCTGTTCAGATACATGAGGGCATGAAAATCCAAAGGGGTTTCCATAAATGAAACATTTAAAATCAGAGAAGACTTGACATTGTCAAGTCAAGTAGAATCCTGTTCTATTCAGATACGTGAGGACATATAAAAAATCCAAAGGTTATCTAGTTTTCTTAGAACAATAATGCAAGAGCTTCAGTCTTTAACCATATTACTCACTTCATACCATGAAGCCTATTATGAACAATTCCAACAAATGCACCCATGTACTTATTCTCCCTAGCATGCCAAATTTCTTCCTCAAATCTTGATAAAGAGAAACATCATTAATGATCAATGTTTCCTAATGAAAATGCATGATTTCTTTCGTGGTAAACCTTATTCTGCCAAATTTGTTTTATCTACCATCTATAAAATTTTTTATTTTGAAAAAAAATCTGATATAAAAATCTCTATATGCTTGACTTTATCCAAAATTGCTATTAAAATCTATGGTTGTACCTGGAATGCATTTTTTTTCTTCCTATTTCATACCCTAACAAAAAAAAAAACACACACACATACTATTTTGTCAAACATGCCTTATAACACTAAAAGCCTGTTCACACCTACTGATAAATGATAAAACAAAAATCTCTAAAAACCAGGATCACCTCAGCAAAGCAGTCTCAAATAAGGAACAATACCTTTAGCAAAGCAGTCGTGGTTGCAACATCCCTATTATTGAAAGACAGAACTAGCCTTACACATGCATTTACAAGGTCTCTCCAGCCCCCATAAGTAAAACTCTCTTTTATTTTAATGTTCTTTTTACTTTGTTTCTTTTTCTAGTTTTGATCAGCTGGTACACATGCATTTACAAGGTCCCCCCAGCCCCCATAAATAAAGCTCTCTTTTATTTCAATGTTCTTTTTATTTTGTTTCTTTTTCTAGTTTTGATCAGCTGGTCTGGTCTTATGGAAAGCTAGTTCCTTTGTTTACTAGCTTGCATTTTCTACAGTGAGACATTTTGTAATAACGGTACAATTTTGATTTGTTCATTAGTTTCTTCCTGATTTTGCTTAATGGGTTTCTTTCTAGAGGGAGAAGAAATAAAAAGAGAGAAAAAACAGGTAGAGATCTAGAAAGTCCCACACAAAATGTCAATATTATTATTTCATCAAGAAGCAATATAAGAGAGAGGTCACACATAATGTTTGGTGAACAATGCTCTTATATCATACAATTGTGGATCCGGGATTTTTACAACCTTACAGAAGATTTTAAATATTGAAGAAAAATTATTGAATTTAAATTTGACGTTTGCTATGCTATACTCAGCATGGTATTATTACCAGCATCATAATTAGAATCAAACAAAATATTTCCAATGAAAATGTAAGAATGAATAATGACCACTAAATAAAGAAGCCCAAAATTGTGTAAGGAAGCATTTGTAAGAAAGTAAATCATAAGGAACCAAGATAGTAGAAGGCTAGTGTCTTAATACTACAACTTAAAACATCAGTAGCTAAACTTTCTCATAAAGATATGAACAATTACCTTTACAAAATACAAAACTAACAGCAATAACTGAAGTAATGTTAATATTTACCTCAAAATCTTCCCATTTCATAAGTTTCATGTTTGACTTTTTGAGCAAATAACCAAAGTTTGAGCAATTTCTTTGAAACCTTTCTAGTCCCTTAAAAGAACCAGCAGGATCTGCAAATTCACAATCTTTTTCATAAATGCTTCTTGTCAAGTTCCCTGAAAATAAAAGAACAATAGTCTTAAATATAAAATTCAAACAGAAGTAGCATTCCAATTGATACAGAACAGAGATGTATGGACATCCTTTTTGCATTCCAATAAATTGCATCAAGAAAAGGTAGAACAGAATAATCAAATATGAAGCATTTTTTTATTTTTTCATTTAAAAATGCACTTCAAAAATTATTTGTTTTACAAAAATGTATAAAAGATCATGTGTTTTAAACAGTTCCAGTACCTATATCAAGGCAAAACTGATAATAAGATATGAAATAGGATTGAGGCGGGATGGTCAAAATAATAGTGGTGTTTTATGCAATAACAAAATCTCAATAAAATTAAAGGTAAATTTTTACAGAACAGTAACCAAGTCTGTTATCCTGTATAGTGTTAAATATTGGGCAGTACAAAAGAAGTATGAACAATAAATTACTGTGGTAAAAATGTGAATGCTTGGATATTGAATGTTATATAAAGAGATAAACTGCATAATACAAAAATTAGATGAAGAACTAGAGTGGCTGCTATTTCAGTTAAGCTAAAAGAACGGCACCTTAGATGGTTTGAATATGTGTAAAGAAGATTAGATAACGAGCCTATGAAAAAAGGCTGCTACCTCACTATTCCAAGAAAGCCACCAAAAAAAAGACCAAAAATGATATGGGGAAAAACAACTGAAGATGATCTACAGAAATTGCAAATAGACAAGGATCTAATTATTAATAGAGATGAATGACAAAAGAGAACTCATATAGTCGACCCCATTTTGTTGGGGCAAGGCTAGGATAATGATGCTGAAAGTGATGATGATGCTACTGCAATATGGGGACCAAAGTTGTCAATACTGTAATGGAAGGAAATATCAAAGTTTTCAAAACAATTTTTGCGCAATGAAATTCATGTGAACCAAAAATACAGTATGACATCATACTATTAGAGTCAAACATGTTATCTTTAGAAGCTAAGGCTATTCGCCACTTTCTTGCTTTTAGTTTCAACGCTACAACTAATGATGAGCTTAATCTGACTGGTGAAATAATCAAGCAACAAATCAATGTGGCAAAAATGTGAATGCTCATATAGATGTTGAATGTTACAAGAAGAGATAAACTGCACAATACAAACATGAGAGGAAGACTAAGAGTTGCTTCTATTACAGATAAGCTACTAGTGTCTTAGATGGTTTGGACATGCACAAAAAATATCAAATAATGAACCTAATTAAAAAAGGTTGCTACATCACTGTTCCAGAAAGACCACCAAAAGGAAGACCAAAAAAGACATGGAAAAAAATGATTGAAAATGATTGGAAGAAACTGCAAATAAATAAAGATCTAGCTCTTCATAAAGGTGAATGATGAAAGAGAACTCCTATAGTTGAACCCACTTTATTGAGACAAAGCTAGAAGGATGATGATGATGATGATGAAGAATTACAAAGGCTAGTATTATAAAAAATATCTGGCCACAAAAGTAGTATATTCAAGACCTAGAAACACCAAGGAATTTTAAAAGATTGTAAAAGCAATAATATTGAACCAACTTTGGAATAATGTGAAGGTGAAAGAGGAATTCTATCTTAATTGCATAAAAGGAGGGAAGCCTAAGGAAAGACATGAATGTATATGTTTAAAATAGTTCCAAAGGAGCTAAGCATACTGATAGTCCAAGATAAAAAAGACATGAATGTATATGTTTAAAATAGTTCCAAAGAGGCTAAGCATACTGATATTCCAAGATAGAATAGGGTTTCATTATATCAGAGTGGAGATTAACCAACAGAATAATGCTCCTCATGAGGAATGAACTTGTCAACTTTGCATGTTGAATGTAATAGAAGATTAGTTTCATATTCTCTTGCATGGTTACACTCCATATTTTCTTAGATTTAGATGGGAAATCACAAATAACACTTCATGTAAGCTTTTCCAACTCCCACCATTAAGGCTAGGATACTATCCTAAAGACGTTTCTGAGTTACATGACTTATGGATAATTTTGTCTGTCAAATCATTACAGTCTATGCAAACGTAATAAAACTCAGTTTCAGTTGCAGTTTCACAATGGAAATAAGAATTCACTAATCTCAACCTTCACAGATAATGACTAAATTAGAGGATGTTGACTAAATGGTAGGGGACACAGCCCATAGGAAATGCGGCACAAGAATGCAATAGGAATGCATTATTGCAAGGCCAGCACAGTGATAAAACCAAAAAAAAAAAACTCACCTAAACCATCTGTGCATAGAAGCAAATCACCCATCCTTCTACTGCATTCATCCAACAAAAAGACAGTAAAGTCTTTGAAATCAACAAAGCTCAACCCAACCAGGTACATGGGTATGAATATCTAATCCCCTTACTGGATTCACTCAATAAAAATATGGTAAGGCTCTCAGCTGAGTTCCAGCTCCCTCTCCACAGCTGCAAACAATGCCTTGGTTTGGGAGGAATAACCAAACAAGAGAAAAAAAGAGCTAAGGATGAAGGAAGCAACCATTGCATCTATAACTGTAAAAACAGATCATAGAACAATAGTGTTATGCCCAGCATATAATCATTATGTTGCCATTATCCCAAGAACATGGGCTAACACATTAATATAGGTAAGTCATACCGATAATTTTCTATAGCCAATTGTCTACTAGATGTCATAGTGCTAAATGTATATTTTTTCTATGCCCCCAAGAGGAATGTAGTGTCATACCTAGCGTATTGGAGCTAAATCCCCTTTTCATTGCACTATCGTTTAGGAAGAAGGCATAACAATATTATGCCTTGAAACAGACACAAAATGTGAAGAGCTTCTAGCATGGTAACAACTCACAAGTGACAAACTAGCAAAGGCAGGGGTAATCATACCTATTTCAAAAGGATAAAACAGGTGCTTCAGCTGTGCCAAGGTTGAAACATCCACGAACATATCATATTTTTATCACTGAAGTGCCCAACATTAGGATAGCAACTTGCATTGTTAAAACAAAAAACAAATGCATCAAGGAGAGCAGCAAAGGAGGAATGTAGAAAACAGAACAAAAGGGCAAAAAAGAATACATAGTGTAAGCAATCTCAATGAATGACAATGCCATCCTTACTCTTAGGAGGGAACATGATAATGCTAAGGATATTGAAACTCTTCATTGCATTTTCTCATTTTCTAAATCATTATTGTCACCGTGTTGATGTGATCACCATCATTTTAATGTCACCATCACGGTGGTACCGCCACCACAATGAAGTAATAATCTGTATCTTAGTTAATTCATAACTAAAATGGTTAATAACACTGTTAACTGTTTTGTTTTGATATGTTCAGTTATGTCCATTTAACTCAAAGGCATGTCATTTTAGATAAATTACCTTCTCGATTTGGACATGGATGCATAGAGTGTGAGTTACATTTCATTTTCTTACCAAAAATTACTCCACCAAGCATCTTGAAAACTTAACAGATAGCTGAGCAACCTTAGGACCCTCCAACAGGAAGCATAACATTTTAGAAGCAGGGGCCATTTTACTGTAGTGGCTTCACAGAACCTTTCTTCAGACACGGTAGCTTTTCATGAGGTTGCTAATGACTGACACAGCTAGCAACTAAGGAATTCAATCCACTTTAGAGGAATCTACTACATCCATGTATAATTAGAATAATGTATTCAAACATCATTCATGAAAACAAAATTCATTCCTATCTTCTTGGTTGATTGTTAAGATCCTAAGAATACTTTTATTGTACTTCAAATCTTATTTTATTAATAAAATCTGTTTTTACTTCTAATTTCAAAAATATATCAAAGCAAACAAGTGTAACAACAAAGCTACCATAAATGTAAGCCTCTTGAGAATCTATCAGCTAAGAATGATCCTCTAAGTTGATAGCAATGCAAGAAGCCTCTAAATCTAAATCCATAGGCAACTTGTCTTGGCAACCAAAAAATAGCGCACGCTCAGAAAAGAAAATAAGCATAACCATAAAATACATAGGAAAAGAGAAACATCCAGATGTGACACCAAGATAAGTTGCTTCTAAGAGACCTACTCAAAGTAAATGCATACTGAATATGTCAAGAATTTGGTATGTTCCAACAAGCTCAATATTCAATATCAGATCTATATTGTGTAATACCATGAACTTATGTTGACACCATCACAGTGATGTTTGCTATATTACATTTAACAACTATTTAATTCTTTGAACCATTTGTTAATAAATTGTTAACTAATCGACGTGTCTATTCCACTAACCAACATAATGGTTTCCTTACAGTTTATATATATTTCTGGTTTCCATCTTCAGGATATATACAACTGCATATACAATGTACATCTCGGAGATTAACCTATCAACTGGGTTATACATCTCAGACTATGCTTTGCACCTTTTCAGTATACTTCTAATACCCAACACTAATACCGTGCTGAACATCATTTCACAGTTTAGTTAAAACATCAATAGTTTACATTAATCCAAATCAACATAATTTGTTGCTTGTTTTTCCTTGGAACTTGTGGTCCTTTAATCACAAAACTTAACAGAATAGACAATCTATCAGTTAAAAGGTCCACAATACACCACTAGAAAAGGAACCGTAGGGCTGCCACAAGGCTTAGTCAATTCCAACTTTATAGTATCAAAGCATTAACTGACCGATACATCAAAAAGATTAGTGCGAGCAGCCATTTTAATGATTTTTGACATTCACAGACCCAACCCAAAATTATGCATGATGGTGAGATATGTGAGACTAAGGTAGTATATTTAAAACAAACCGAAAAATAATTTTTAGAAGGATTGTATATTAATAGCAGCATGTATAGGATTTAGAAAACTAAATATATAGACTAAAGATTATTGCATTAAATTTCTAAGAGTAAAGCTTTGTTACAAGGAACTCAAGAATCAGAGGATGTTGCAACAGCATATGACAGATGACATTTAATTCAAATAAATTGGAAACTAATCGTGGAGATGAAAAATGGTTAGTAACAGATGGTTTTTTTTTTTTAATTCTCAAGAAAAAAGTACATTTAAAGAATGGTCAAATATTTTATAACTTCCTTCTATTTCACTGTTCACCAATGTCATATTTACCAACGGGACTGAACATACAGCCTCTAGGAAGCAAGTCTTACTAAGAAGCAAAGAAATTATCTTTGACAGATCTGTCAACACAAATGGAATTGATAAACCATGCAGGATACCCGTACATGTACAGTATTTTCCAAAAAACGCAAATAAACAAAAGCGTCAACATAATAAAACAGTATAACAAAGCGCTGGAACCAATTTTGCTTGATATTCGAACATTACGCCCCGTATTCCGATCTTCTGGATGAGTTCTCTGTTGCCTCACTGATATCGGCGGTCAGCTCAGACTCTGAATACTAAAAAATTTAACTGCGTCCTCCATTTTATTTATTTGGATAGTCGACTATCATGACAAGGAAATTACAAAGAGAACTACATAAATTTTACTCCTAAGCTTCAGCAACAAAGTAATCATTGAACTGTAGACACCGCAATAGCACAATCGAAATTTACAGACAGTGAAATTACAATAACACTTGGGAGTGAAGATAACATACCTGTGACGAAGTAGGCACTCTGAAAATCGTGCTTGATTGCGGATACGACCTGCTCTCTGGAAATTGCAATAGAAGTATCTGCGTCTTTGTCGTCGGCCGCGTTCCCTGGCGTAGGCATTTTCTGGCCTTTGAACAGGGAAACTGCCACTCCGAGAGCTTCGGAAGCATACCAGGCCGCCTTGAGAAGCATGTTCTCTCTCTTGTCTTCGCTGCCGTTTGAATCTTCCGTCTGCTGGCCTTCGCTGCCACTGCTTTTCCGTACTGCCCTGCATCGACCATATCTGCTGGTTCTCGCGGATAGTCTATGCACGACAGCGCACGGAACATAAGCGGAGGTCCTTCTGAGGGAGACATGGAAATGTGGCACGGCGGAGCTAACGCACACGCTGGCCATGGCTCATGTGACAGATACGCACCCTGCTGCTGCTGCTGCAGTACCTCAGCGGGCGCATTTTCTTCGCCAAAAGTAAGATATCTGGACCTCAGATGCTATTCCACACATCAAATCTTCAAGGAAAGAATGGACCTTTTTTATTAACCTGTCTACGACAGCTCTGGGAAATCGGAAAAATACAGCGCCTCAACTCTCCTCCCAGTCGAGTTGCATGCGCGCAAAATGTTTGAACACATCGGTATCGTTGTAGAATTTTGTTCGGCCCTCAAAACTTGAACTTTGGTCATTTTCTGACACCATGACCATGTCATGCTGTGCAGCGTTAACCATTTTCATTTTCGTCCGTCGGATAACATGCTTTTTTTTGGACCGAAGGCTGTGTTTTGAGGAGCATCATAATCATCATTAAACAACTACATTGGCTTTGATTCCTTTGTGTATATCATCACATCGGCTTTGATTCCTTTGTGTATCATCACATCGTCACAAGGATATCTAAGCTTGCCAAGTAACCTTGGCTTCAATAGTCGTGTTAGTGCCTTTTCTCTCGCTTAGGATAGAAACATGTCTTACGTCTTATGAGAAAACAATGTCTCTTGTGGTTCTTGTGGTTGTGTGCTTGTTGTGATTATACTTCCGTTGGTAGTGTTGCTTATATGATTTTCATGTAGCGTACTTAATATGCTCCTAACCCATGTACAGATGATGTATGCTAATGTTGTACATGCAAGTGCTATGAATGTTGAGACATAGTCCATTTTGGGTTTGTTGTGGGTCTTCTAGCTAATTTTGGGATCCAAAGGTGGTGTCTAAATGGTGCTTTGGCAATTTTGGAATCCAAGGGTGGTGTCAAATGGTGCTTCACCAAAGTAGTACCTTTACATAGATTCTACATTCTCAATTACGAGAAGATTGAACCTGGAATGTCTTTAATAGCATCATAACACCTTGTCACTTGAGTCAAAAGCTTGTAAATGAAGTTTTGGTAATGTAAACTTGATCATATATATATATATATATAATTGAGCAATATCCGAAAGAAAATTCTATAGTCATTGCCCTAATTTGTGGGCCTTTGGAAGTTTCTTATTTATAAACGGAAATCAAAATAAATTGAAATTTCCTCATTCACAACATAAAGGGAGGAGTTTATAAAACATAGATTAATTTAAACACCACTATAATCTACTAAAACTTTTGCAAAATTTTCTATGTAAAATCTTTAACTTTTTGTAACATTCTAATTTTCTAAAAAAATTAACAAATTCAGAATCTTTCAAACAAATCTTTCTAATAAGTCAATTCTTTGAACTTTGCTCCAAAAAAAATATTAATATTCTCACTTTCAAATTTATTTGTTAAAATAGAAAATTGCAACATTTTAACCTTTTGGAATTTTGCAACAAATGAAAATCTTTTAAAATTTGTGAAAAATCTTCAACTTTTTGAAAATTGTAGCATCTTAACTCTCTGAAAAATCTTTAACTTTTGAAAAATTGAACTTTAACCCCCAAAAAATCATTAATCTTCTAACCTTTCAAGTCTCTTTGCTAAAATGGAGAATTTCATCTTTGGAATGATTTCTATTTTGCCAATGAGAAAATTTCCAATTTTTAAAAAATCTTAGCATGTATGAGAAACTTTTAAGCTTTATCAAAAGAAATTCCTTTAATCTTCTTAGCTTTCAAGGTTATTTACTAAAATGAAGAATTTCTCTATAACACTGAGAAAAATAAGTTTTTCTTTAATTGCTTTTCCTCCTTGGGAGAAAGCATCTAGGTAATTTTTAATTTCAATGATGGGTTTTTATGTGTGGTTTATTTTTTATTTTTATTTTGTAGTTGTTGTTAGGGTGCCTAAGCATCTTTAAGTAGCTTCATAGTTTTCCAAAACTATTTTCTATACCATAGCCATCCATAGTGCAAGTAAACATTAAATGACTAATTAGTATTCTCTGTACAATACCCTACAAGCATAACCATATGTGGATTGAATTTAGAATATATTATGTTGACTTTTGACTTTTATCAAGTGGGCATTCCCACATTACACACTAAAACATAACAAAGGCTAGGATGATGATGAGGAGTATCATATTCTACTATATGATCATGGTTGATGATGAACCAAACTTTTTAATACACTAGGCCATGTTTGCTTTGACCTATGATTTTAGGACATCAATATTGCATTTCACTAGTGACTTCTACTTCATTGTAGATATACTCATCTAGACTATTTATATAAGTCCTGAAAAGGGGAAAAACCTCCATGATTGATTCACACTCTATAAACTTATTCTCAATGACATAGTGTTGTATGACCAAAATGATGGTTGACATGTTGACATCCATCTCTTAGATATATAACCATGTTTAAGTAGGAGCCAGGATAGTTGCTCTTTCTTTTGTCACCTCCTCTATGCCCTTCGTTTCCAATGTAACAACTATAGTGGATAAAGTATAAATGTAAGCTAAAAGAATATATGAACAAGAGCAATTCTCCTTATGGAAGAAACAAGAGGACGATATTACTACTTTAATCTCCTATTTTAGGACCTTAAGCTAGTTGATCTTGTCCAACCATACATTGGCACAAAACATCATTATGACTCTCTAATAGATGTTCACTTTCCAATCATGGATAATTACACATTTGGATATTAATTTCACCAGTACATCCCATGATTCCATGATGGTGGAAACAGGAATATGTCCACTAGATGACTTATCTACCTTGCTAAAATTGGGTTTGTCTTTAAAGAAGTACAAAAGATCTTAATGATTGATGTCAATGGCTTGGCTACCTTATTGAAAAGAAGCACAAGAGATCTTCATGGTTGATTTTGATTACATATAATGCATCACTATTGATGAAGTGCTAATCAGTCGATGCGTCGATTGGGCCCCATTTACGTAGCTGCCTATCCCGACCTATAAATAAGAGGGCCTTCCGCCTCATTTAGAATCTTTTTGTCATTTGTAGCTAGACTCTTTCAGTTTGTTTCCATAGAAGTTAGATTATTTTCCCAGTGCATGCCTGTAGTGTGATGCTTGTAATTGTACAGAACCTTTATTCAAGTGTGACGTACTTGGACGCACACATGATCGGAAATAAAGATTGAGATTGCTTCATCATTGCAGCGTTCACTTAGTTTTAATTGTTTAATATTATTGTTAATTATTTTTGTTATTTATTGCTTTCTTAGTTAATATTTCTTTATCGTCATTTACTATTCCTATTGTTAAATGTGGAATGAGTACGACTTAATCACGAGCATTTAAGTGTGACTACTTGGCAACCCAGTAGCGTACCTAGGATTTGTGCTTGGTAATCCCAGTAGTAGTCATGCATGAAGTCCAAGATGTGTACGGATGATTAAGGAACGGATGCTCATCGCACTTAGGCTAGCTTAGACTTCATTTCCTATTGCTCATTAGTTTAATTAATATTATCTTCCATTGTCTCTAGGAGTAGCATTAACTTAGGATCACATCATACGCCTCACTTTGGACTAAACCATACGTGACAAAGCAAATACTAGTCCACGTGGGAAGATAGCAAACTGCGATCAACGTGTAACCATCTAGATACCACAACTAGCCTGTCCGCGGAGTTCGACTGGATCGTGTGTGAACACTCGTATTCATATGGTTGGGCATAGGGGTACCTAGCCCCTCATCATTAGCGTTGTTGCCAGGGATGGTGCTAGCTATCTAGATTAGTTATATCATACAAGATCGCTGTAACAAGTATTAACGATATATCCTTTATAAAAGAAATTTAATTTAATTTAATTAAATCACACACAAATTACAATCATGTCTCTCCTACAAGACTATAATAATGCCACATCTAGTGAGGAAATTCATTGGAGAACCAACGAATATTATAACAATGAAGATTGGAGTACGCAACCCGAGGTGGGGGTTTCTTATAAACATAAACAAAGACAACATCATCCCAACGCACGAAAGCATAACATACCTAGTGATGATGAACCCCTATTGGCCACTACAAACTTAACAGAAATACAGGAGGCTGTTTGAATAGCCCGCAGGCATTGTAAGGAAAGTTGTCTACCCGTGCTTGATTTAAAAAACTTTCCCAAGTTTTCAGGAGGCTATGATTCAAATCCGCAATAACATTTANCAAGGAAAGGCTAATGTACCATATCATAGATGGGCTCCATAATGAAACAAGGGAGACCCTAGGGATGTACACCCGAGGTCAACTATATGAGCTACGAACCCATCAACTCCAAGAGCTTATTAAGCAGATAGCAAAAGAAGAAGGAGAAATAGCCAAATGGGAGACTGTTGAAGGTTTTCAACAGGACCAAAATGTCAACTTAACAAGGGTCCATGATCATGAAGAGGAGAGATCAACTCACTTCAAGGAGGTGGAATCATCTTTGCCAATCCTACAATCACTAGATGAAATTGAGGCAAAGATCAATAATATGACGGATTGGGTACATGAAAGATGTGGAGAATATGCCAACATTATTAGAGGAAAAACTAGGCCAAATTGAGAAATAGGACAGGACACCACGCGTCAATCGAAACAAAGGGTAGAAGAGAATAAGAATAAGAACTCAACTGCCAATCATACGTATCAATGTAATATTTGCTTGTACGATCACCCCAAAGGTCAATGTCCAATCTTGTCACATTTACATGAGCATTGGGGAGGAATGTTAC
>MNCI01026349.1:91742-115835 GCA_015680685.1 Gnetum montanum | reverse complement strand
TGAACGGTCTTGTCGATCAGACAGGGACTTACGGGTCAGTAAAATAGTAAAAATTGCGTAAAAGAAAGCGATCTGGTTCGAGGAGTCATAGAATGAGGGGCGAACGATGTAGACGGATTGTAACGATGATAATGCTAAACACGATAAAAGGAGGCTGACATAAGAGACGCACGTAGCTTCAAGATCTGCGCTTTGAGTTAACAATGTGTATTTTGCATGAGAAATTACACTGGGGAATCCCCGATTACAGGATATGAAACAAGCACAAAACAACGAGCAAAACGGCCTAAACAGAAGTCCGATCTACCTTGTGGGCTAAGGCTGAGATGCAAGGGAGGCCAAGCTTTGACGTCTACCGATCAATTGTTTCTGATTGATAGAGTCTTTTCAGCAGAACGATTACTCCTGTCCCCGGTGCTTAAGGCGAACTGTGCTTTGCTTCGGCTGTGAAGTGATAATATTAGCAATTGCCAAAGCGCTGTTCTCTATATCTCTGCTCTAAAGTGCTAAGTGCTCTGGTGCTCAGAAATATGCGTCTGCTTCTCGGATTTGCCAACCCTTGTATCTTTGTCCACTGAGATATTTATAGGTCGCGACGCTCCATGAAAAAGGCGTAACCCTGATGACGTGGGTCCCAGATGTTTCGGGTCCCGTCGACTTGATCATTTTAAGTCAGACTGTGACTACGCACAACACGCTCGTTTGCGTGCTGTGCGTGTGAAGAGCAGGTGCATGCTGAGCGTGCTTCAATTGTCTCCAAGGTGTATTACACTCATTTGCGTTGTGTTGCGTGTATGAGCGTAATCCGGTGTAGACAACAACAGGCTTAAAATTGTTTTACGCTCACTACGCAGCTGCGCGTAACCACGCGTAAATAATGTGCCACTTACGCTCACTACGCAGCTGTGCGTGATGAAGCGTAAACAATGTGCAACTTACGCTCACTACGCAGCTGTGCGTGATGAAGCGTAAACAATGTGCAGCTTTAATGATGACATACGCAATGGCACGCACCGCCGCGTAAGAAGCGTAAAGACAAGTTACTCATGCATTGCAAGAAAAAGTATTGAACTGTTGTGCTTCTCTAGACTCTGCCTTCGACTTCCTTGGAGCTTATTACGCTTATTACGCTGCCATGCGTGATAGAGCGTAAACTTGTCCTTGAACAAAACTGATGCGCGCTCTCGCTTGAATTGCGAATCTTTGCCTGAGGTCGACTCGTAATTTTTACGGTGTTTCAATCATCATCGGGTAAGTTATGCTTTTGTGCATTGGGATGATGTTGTCTTTGTTTATGTTTATAAGAAACCCCCACCTCAGGTTGCGTACTCCAATCTTCATTGTCATAATATTCGTTGGTTCTCCAATGAATTGCCTCACTAGATATCGCATTATTATAGTCTTGTAGGAGAGACATGGTTGTAAGGTTGTGTGTGAATTTATATGTGACTTTTATAATTACTTCTTCTTCCTAAGAGATATATCATTAAGTCCTATACAACAACCTTGTATGATATAACTAATCTAGATAACTAGCACCATCCCCGGCAACAGCGCCAATGATGAGCAGCTAGGTACCCCTACACTCAACCATACGAATACGAGCATTCACGTGCGATCCGGTCGAACTCCGCGGATAGGCTAGTTGTGGTATCTAGATCGTTACACGTTGATCGCAATTAGCTATCTTCCCACCTGGACTAGTATTTGCTTTGTCACGTATGGTTTAGTCTAGAGTGAGATGTATGATGTGATCCTAAACTACTGCTACTCCTAGAGATAATGGAGAATAATCTTGATTAAACTAATGAGTAATAGGAAATGAGTCTAAGCTAACCTAAGTGTGATGAGCATCCGCTCCTTAATCATCTGTACACATCTTAGACCTCGTGCACGACTACTACTAGGATTACCAAGCGTAGATCCTAGGTACACTGCTGGGTTACCAAGTAGTCACACTTAAATGCTCGTGATTAAGTTGTACTCATTCTGCATTTAACAACAGGAATAGTAAATGACGATAAAGAAATATTAACTAAGAAAGCAATAAATAACAAAAATAATTAATAATTAAATTAAACAATTAAACTAAGTGAATGCTGCAATGATGAAGTAATCTCGATCTTTATTGTTGATCATGTGCATGTCCAAGTACGTCACACTCGAATAAAGGTTCCGTACAATTACAAGCATCACACTACAGGCATGCACTAGGAAAATAATCTAACTTCTACGGAAACAAACTAAAAGAGTCTAGCTACAAATGACAAAAATATGCCTAAATGAGGTGGAGGGCCCTCTTATTTATAGGCCAGGATAGGTGGCTGCGTAAACGGGGCCCTGTCGACACATCCGGGCTACGTCGACGCATCGACTTAATGACACTTCATCGGTGGACTAGGAATAATTTCGTTGTTTAGATATACTTATGTGAGATTAGTTTGTATGGTTAAGTGTGAATGAGATATATGGTCAAAGTTTTATTATTAAAATATTAAAATTGTAAATTATTTAATCTAAGTGCAAGAAAGAAATCTAGTCTAGCCTAGGCATAAATCATTTGTTCCCAACTTGCCCTACAGATCTTGAACATGCATTAACATTGTTGGATTATCAAATCTTTACTAATGGGCATGCAAAGTGATACATTTCTAGGATGGATAAACATTAATACTTTTATGTTTAAAGTGGTTCATAGTCATACAATTTAAGTAAGTGTATTGAAAATAAAATAATTAACTAAGTGCTATTGAAATCAAAAGAACAATGAAAGTAAATTATAATATAAGAAACTAGAATGTTAAGCTAAGTATTGTAATGAAGGAAATGGATCTTGATTTTATTCTTGTCATGAAAATATATTTAGGTGCATGATCACTCAAATAAAATTATGTACAGTCCACTTAATTTGCTTACAAGTACACAGTGACTAACATAACAAACTGATAGAGTTTCACTAAGCTATTAACCAAAAAGTGGTATAAATGTAGGGGTACATGCATTTATATAGGCATTTATTAGGTTCTCATGAATGCTAATGAATTGACAAAGCTAGACATGCATTAAAACCTATCAAAATCAACATTTATCATACCCCCACAATTGACTAAAAACTCATCCTCAAGTTAATAAAATTGGGATCCCATTGTTTACAAATTCATGGGAATGACTAGACTAACTAAAGTGCTACATTATAAAATTATGTTGAATGTTTATAATCTTTAACTCAACAAAATTGAACACATTACAAAAAATTCCTTATGTTGATATGTACAAAAACAATGGAATAAGACATATGTCTTAAGTGGTGCTAGGTGGAGGTGGCTTCTATGGCTTCTACAGTGGCTCCTCATACCTTAGTATTGGTTGTGGTTGCTATTGCTAATTTCAACTAAAATGCATCTATCAGGGCTCTCATATTCTCCTTCTTAGTCCTAGGATCATTGATAGTACAAGCCAATTCATCTAGAGTTACAGTTTTAGACATGTCTCAAGGATAAGACGAGGTAGAAAACATCTTAATAGCGTTTACAAACTAGGTAGCAGATTATTTGCACTTAATGTTGAACACCTTCATAATGTTTTATAACTTCTAGTGGTCACTTATTTTGTTGGCCAAATTTTCTACTACAATTCTTTGATCTTCAAACTTTGCTTTGAGAACGTCAAGCTTCACACTAGCTATCTCCAATTTTTGTTGCATCTCTTTACAAAGCTTCTACTCATTCTCATACAACAAGTATGAGTTGGCCACTTATTTTTTGAATTTAGACCTTGGCCTCTCAGTAGTAAGGATTACAAAATTGGCATAGTAGAGGTTGGCCAACTCCATATACTTCATCATCTCTTAAATTTGTAGCTCCTTCATGCTTTCTACTTTATTATATGTAATAAGTCCATTAAAGATGAATTGCCATGCATCACCTTGTAGTTACTGAAGGGCTTCATTTATTTTGGTTTTAACTAGTTGAATCTATTTTTCATTAATCTTTTTTTTTGCATGCCAATTTGGTTCTTGTAGTAATTCTTGAGTTTTTTGTACTTGAGGATCTCATTCTTCCATGTGGGGATCTTGATTGCAGATTTGTATCTTATTTCATGCATCTCCTCCATTGAGATATTTTTATTTTCTACTACTAATTTCTATACATCCACATTTACCTTTGTCAATTGCTCTTGCTAATACTTAAGATACTTCTCTAGTTATTCCTTTTGCTTTTCTACCTTAAGTAGCCTTCTATTTTCTTTGGCTAGGTCCTTATTTCCTTTGCACACTTAGGTAAGGTCATTGTTTGCACCTTATAATATTGCATTCATAAAGGATGCATTTGAGGTAGCCCTTTACTTCTCCTCCTCAACCTTTTATTATTTAGCCTTAAGTTGTTCAAAGACCTCACCTCTAGTTTAACTAGATTGAAGCAGAGAAAGATTTGACAAGTGGTCTCTTAGTTACGAAAATTTAGTTATTAGCTACTAATTTAGTGAATTGGCTTCTTGATGTTGTATTTTTTTATGATGTGCTTGCCCCTTGTCTGTATTAGTGCAAACTAAATCAAAGTGATGTCTTCTGTAATGCCAAAGACATCCACAATCTTTGGTCCAATGCTTACCAATCTCTCTAGCACTTCCTCATGCTAGGTTGTACTCATGCCTATAAATCTAGTTTCTACAAACAACTTAATATCTACCATTGTAGCAAAGTCTAGTATCATTGCTGTAAGAATCGTTAATGCCTCTATGATTTGATTTTCCACCATCTCTATAATTGTCTCATCTCCTTTGCATGACATAGTTACCATTGTCATGTAGTCTCCTTCCTCTAGCATCATAGAGAAAGCTACAACATTGCCTAAAATTTCTAGTATTTACTTAGATAATAGAAATGCTACAACTTTCCTTATGGCAAGATTGGCTTGAATAGTGACTTGGCTTCTATGTAGGAGATTAGATTGGACAAATTGACTTGTTGGTAGCTTATAGTTCAGGCAACTTCATTTAGATGGCTCATTGCAAGACAATAGTCCATGGATCCACTGCTAAGTGCTTGCTACTAATTCCTTAGTTTTTTCTTACACACCTAGTGTATCCTTAGTTAACAAAGGTGGTGCTTCTTCTTGAAGTTACAAAGGTGGCTTCTCCTTTATTATTTCTTACCATGATGCTATAGTAGCCTGGCATAGTATGTCATTTGTGTAGTGGGTAATACCTCTCCTTCTGTAAAGTTTTTTTTTTTTTGGTTAAACATGTGTAAGGGATGTCTTTCTTTTCTTCTCATTTTCTTTAAAGTATTTCTTGATTTCAAGGAAGATGAGCTATAGCAAGTTGATTTGAAACTTCCTACTAAGTTCACCATAGGCCTTAGTGGAGAAGAACGTAACTTTGCTCAGATGTACCATGAGGTTCAATTGGTATGCCACAATATTAAAGTAAACTTGCTTCACTTGGGTGAGCACACCATTCTTCTTTCAATCCATTTTGTAATATCTTTAAGTCACTCTTTTTTACTCTTAGCATTATGCTTTGTGGACACCTCTACTAGCTTAGCTCCCACATTAGGGAGTTGTAGGGTCTCTGTGATGGCTTCCATCAAGGAAGAGATTATGATGTCCCTAATTTTCATGATGGTATCTCCTTGGTAATTATTCCAAAAGAGATATGTTTCTCCAAGGTATCACTCTTCACTCATGAAAATGATGGGTTAAAGTAGTGATGAATACAACTACTCTCAGACCTCTTAAGGAGTAAACTCCAAGAAGCATCCAAAGTTTAGCTCCTATAGGATGGAGCATTGAATTTCCTTGATTTTGATTCTTTCTAGGCAAACCTTTATTAATGTGACCTTCAAGCTTGGCTTAGGTCTAGGTGCTTCATCTTTCTAAGATTATCCAATCTCTTTAGTTAGAATCTACTAGACATCATGCACTTTGAGCTCTTCTCTAAGGGGCCTGGTTGCATGGATGGCCCCTGATTTACCTTGTGGTTGTTCTTGCTCTTAATTATGTCCTCCTCTTTGATGCTTCTCCCTTCTTTAAGATGGACTACCTGCCTATGAACCTCTTTTAGGTGCTATCTCCAATCACATGGATGATTAGTCATTATTCTTTATATTCCTAAATAATTGTTCTTTTTCAACCTTATAGAAACACCTCCATGCGTTACGTATAAAAATATCTAACTCATGGCTACAAATGATCTTCTTTTTAATATAACCTTCAATGAGTCAATGATTATGACATGATGGAATATAAGCCTTGAATTGAATGTGGACTTAGTCTACCTCATGTAAACTAAGAATGATAGGGGAATGGTGAAAAATGATGAATTTAAATGGTAAAATTGACTAAGTTTTAATTATTGAAAAAAATGAAGTATGAAAGGCATTATGAGTGATGAAAAATTTAAGTATGACAAGCAAATAAAAGAGCATAAAATATTAAAGAGTAGAGATATTAAATATGGAAAAAATAATTTTGGTTCCCTTTCCAAATAATGAAAGAGCTTAATTACTAAATAAGTAGTGTTTGCCTCCTATGGAGGATGAAAACTACAAGCATTGATAACAAATGTAAGTAAAGTAAAATTGATGATAAAAACCTAATTTGTGAACAAAGTGTGGGTTTTGAGGGTGAACTTGAATCTTTGGAAGGTGAGTATATGAATGGGAAAGCTATAGAAGTTGTCCAAAATTTATTCAAGACTAAAACAAGGTTGTTTTAACTACTTGTCCTATGACTAATGCTAGAGCTTGAAAAACTTAAAATTTGGAGACAAATGATGATGCTAAAAAAATTCTAAATCTCGAAGATGATGCAAGAATTTCTTAATTAATGTTGATGTTGGCATCAACATTAGCATCACTATGAGTTAGAAAAATGTCTCTCAATTTTTCTTAATTGTAAGTCCAAGGTTCTAAGACCCCTCTTTGACACCTAAATTGATGTTGAATGATGTTGTGACGATACTAAGAAGCTCGTAAGGCTAGGGAATAAAGTAAAATGGAATCTGTAATGATCAATGATCATGAAAATGTAGGTTTTGCAAGCATTGATGCTCATAGTGGCATCAGTGTCAACATCAACCAAGGATTGAGAAAAATTTTGAACAACTTTTTAAGTTATCCTTCTAAGCCATCAGGGTGCCCAAGATAATGCTAAGAAGAGCCTTAATGATGCTCATTAGATGTTGAGAGGCTTGTAGACTTGGAGAATACTATTGAATAGTGGACATAGTTATCTTGTATAATGTTAACATAGGTAGGGTGACCCTGATGCTAACATTATCAGTGTCACCTATTATACTTATTAAAATTTTGAGTTCTAACCCTACAGACTACCTTTAAACCTATCAAAATTAATCTTTGTTGCCCTAAAAATGATGTTGACTAGTTGCCAAAGAGTCCAAGAATCTAGGATTAAGGTTAGAATGTAGATGAGAAGTGTTGTGGAGGAGTCAAAAGTGATGATGCATGTTTTGATGTTGATACTAAGGTATTAGTATCAGTGCCAACATAACATTTAGAAAAATTATGATCTTAGGATCTCAAGGTCAACTCACAAAATGTTGAAATTTGGTGTTTACCATGTTGAGATTATTGTAGATGAGTTGTTTGGGATCTTGTGAGCTTAAATCAGAGACTGAGAAGTAATTTTAATGTAGGTGACATAGACAAGGTGGTCTAAGGCTGATGCTAATGTTGTGCCAATGTTAGCATCCATACTAGTTAAGGGTCACTTTCCATTACCCTTTGTTAACCAGGTATTTAACAATATCTTTGGCCAAGAGTACTATAATGTTTTGGATGGCCACTCCAATTACAATCAAATATAAATAGTAGCAGAAGATCAAGCTAAGACTACCATCATTTGCCCATGGAGAATATTTTCTTTCAAGCTCATACCCTTTGGCTTATGCAATGCACTTGTAACATTCCAAAGATTGGTAATATCTATTTTTTAGGATTACATTGGCAAGAGCATGGAAGTTTTCATGGATGACTTTTCTATGTATGGTAGAATATTCTTAAAAGCCTTAAAAAGGCTTCAGGATTTCTTGCACCATTATTATTAGGTGAATCTTAAGCTTAACTAGAAAAAGTTCTAGCTCATGGCTACTAAGGACATTGTCCTTGGTCACAAAATATTTCCAAAGAGGATAGAAGTAACTTTGAAAGGATTTGTACAATCCAAAACATAATGCAAGTGCCCATGAAATCAAGAAGGTATGATCTTTTCTTGGGCACATCGAATATTATCGCACATTTATAAAATATTTTTCTGAGTGGCCAAACTATTATTTGAGCTCATGAAGAAGGATGTTTCATTTTCTTGAAATGATGAATGTAATAACATCTTCAAATGTTTGAAGGAAAGATTAATGCAAACCTATATGGTGCAATGCCCATATTGGATGTACTCTTTTCACATTATGACAAATGCATCAAACTTTGCATTAGGGGCTATCCTAATGCAATATTATAATATGAAGAGACCTTATTATGTTCATTGTTTTAATAGAAGTATTGTGGGATCTTAAATTAATTACACTACAATAGAGAAGAAGTTGATAGCCATCATCTTTGTACTTTAAAAATTCTAACACTATGTTCTTAGGTGCAAAGCCTTTATTCACACTAATCACAATTTCATTTGATACCACATGAATAAGCTAGATGCCAATTCTTTTGTTATTTGGTGGCTGAAACTACTTTAGGAGTTTGATCTACATATGGTGAATTGTAAGGGGGCTAAGAATGTGGTAACTAATCATCTGTCCAAATTGAGAATTGGCAACAAGGAAGAAGGCATGTTACTATATGACTTTCATGATGATCACATTAATACGATGGTCTTTGATAAAGGCATGGATGAAATTGTCCATGGTATGCTAATATCTTAAACTACCTTGTGGCCTAAAAAACTTCTTCTAGGTGGGACAAGAAGAAGATCTAAAGATTCTAACAATATGTGAAGTTCTCTTGGTCATCAAACAAAACCTTTGCAACATATGCTAAGATAAGCTTGTAAGGTGGTGTGTTCCTAATTGGAGCTAAGGAATTCTTTTGGATTATGCACAACATGGCATTTGTGGTGGACATTATGCTGGAAAGAGAATTGCAACAAAGCTTTTGCTTGTAAGCTATTTTTGACCCACCATGTATTGTGATGCTCAATGCTTTGTCATTCTTATGATAAGTTCCAATAAGAAGAAGGTATATCTTTACAAATGAACGATTTGCAATAGTGGATCCAACCATTAGAATCCTTCAATGTTTGGGATATTTATTTTATTAGTCCTATATCTTCTACCTCGAATGAGAGGATGCCATCAATTGTGGCTAGCTTCTTTCAAAACAACATACTTCATAGGTTTAAAGTACCTAGGATTTTGATTTCCAATAATGGTGCACATTTTACCTATAATATTTTTAAAAATTTATTGAAATCTTGTGGAGTAAAACATAAATTAACTTCCCCTTATCATTCATAAGCCAATGGCCAAACAGAAGTTACTAACTGTGAAATTTGTAGAATTTTAAGGAAAATAGTCAGTAAGTACAAAAGGGATTCAATTATGAAGCTAAATAATGTTCTCTAGGTTTATTGAATGACATGGAAGAATCCCATTGGATATACATATTTGAGTTAGTCTATAGATAGGTTCTACACATATCCATTAATAAAACCTTAGGTGGTGTGGTAGATTTTGATATGACCTTAGATTCTGCATAAAAAGAACGATTAATGAACATTAATTTTCTTGAGGAAAAATGATTTTGAACACTCATACACCAAGGCTCACCATAATATACACTCTCATGATTTTGATTTTAAATCAAATGATAAGGTCCTCTAATCTATCACACCTATCTCATTTGGAAAAATTTCAATTTCAATGGGAAGACGTATATATCATCCAAATTGGTCATTTATTTGAGGCAATGAATATCTACCATCCTAATAAACCAAACAGGACCATCCTAGTTAATAAGCAATGGAGTAATCCAACGCCCAACCATACAAGTCACAAGTGTTTACATGTGATCAGATTGTAATCTATGGATGAGGCAATGTAATTATGCTAGCAACTGATTTATGTTTGAGACCATTGTATTCCCACTTGGAGCTAGTGAAGTCTATGTGTATGGTTTAGCTCACCATGAGGTTTATGATATCTGATGTTGGTAGGCCATTGTTACTGCAAGCAAACATAATGAGAATGAAAGTAGTTTCTAACTCTAAGTAAAACAAGTAAATGAATCTAGTCTAACCTGTGGCAATGAGCATCCATTCCTAATCTTCTGTACACACCTTGGGCTTTGTGTAACTACTACTGGGATACTAAGTGCACCACTACTAGGCGTACTAAGTAATAGCACTATTGGATTACCAAGAAAATATACTTAAGTGCTCAAGATCAGTCATACTCATTCCACTTAGTAACAACAATAATAGGGAATACATGAAATAGTAAAACATTAACTAAGAAAAATAATAAACATTATGCTAAGTAAAATAGGAAACTAGGGGAATTTTGCAATAGTATGAAATAGCTCGATCTTTATTGTTGGTCACACTTGTGCCCAAGTACAAGATGTTTGAATATAGATTCTGTTCACCAAGTCACACTACACTTTGAATATTCACACTTCTAAGTATTAGATTACAAAAATAAATTGAAAGAGTTCTATTACTATGGAACAAACACTTATTTTCAATTTGTAGAGCATCTTTTCAATCCACAAACTTCTTTTCATATAATGCATATGTGGCTACTACTTGCTGTTCAAGCTCATTTATGGGCTTGCATGCTATCAACATGGCTAGGTTAGTATATCACAGGTTTGTTAACCCTGTGTATTCTTTCAAATCTTCTATCTGTAGGTCTTTATTTTTGATCTCTGCTTGATGGACATGAGCATAACTATCCAAGATGGGCTGCTAGTTTGGATTTTGTGCTAATATGGAATTAATCTAGGCTTTCACCATTTTGATTTCCTTCTCATTGATTTGTTTATACATGCCCACCTAATCGCAAAAGTGTTCTTTGAGCCTTTTGTGCTTCTTTGCCTAGTTTTGCCACGCGTTTATCTCAATAGCTGGTTTATATTTACTTGTGTGTACCTCCTCCATTGAGAGGGTTTTTTTTTCTCTTACTAAGAGGCTCATATCTTGGTTGACTCTCATCAGTTATTCTCTTAACTGATGGATTCTCTCCTTAAGGATTTTTTTTCTTCTCTATATTAGTTAACCTAGTATTTTTTATAGTGAGTTGCTTATTTTCTTCCTATCCTATAATGAGTGCCTTAACATGTGCATATATCTATGCTTTTTCTATTGAGGCATTCCACCCTACTTTCTCCTTCTCATTATTCATCTGCTTATTATTCTTCACTAGGTGATTGATCTGTTCTACTCTAAACTACTCTAGCTAGTTAGGTGCAACATATTATGTAGGATCTCTACATTCAACCTTTAGGGTTGCAAGCTCTTCCTGTAGTTTGAGAATTTCATTTTTTGCATGCTTTGCCCTAGTTTCTACCTTAACCAGCTTACCCTTGGTTGATATTAGTTCTGATTGCACTACAGTGACATCACTTGGAATGTCGAAAAGATTTATCATGACTTACCTAGTCTGCAATAGTCAATCCAAAAGATCTTCATGATTGGTAGGAGTCATTGAGGTACCAACTAGCATTTGAGAAACCCTAGCTCTAGTTAGATCCATTAGTGGCACAACAGGTACATTAAATGATTCCTTAATATGATCTATAATCACTTTTGTGGCTCTTGCTGCATCTTGGTGCTACATAACCATGATTGTGGCCCCTTCTTAGGTTTTAAGCAAGACTTGGAACAATGTAGTGTTCCTAGAAATCTGTTATGAACATTAGTCCTCTCCTCCTTACTGTAATGATATTTATCCACTAATAGGATCTATGGAAACTGTTGGTTGAATGACACTATCAATGAATTTATGTAGGTTGGCCTCCTCATGGGTTTCCTAAATGATGGTCTTTATGATTTGTTGTAAATGACTCATTGATGGCCTATAATCCTGAGGTGGTGGTGGCAAAACTTACTGTTGCTCTTTCTCTTGCTATTGACCATTGGGTCCTGATTTTTGTTGTTGCATAGTAGTTTGAGTAGTTTCCCCAATGTCTATTTATTCCTCCACCTAGTCCTTCTTTGGTGGTGCTGGCTTGAGCATTTTAGCATGGCAAGCATTTTGAGCCTTCCTGAGGATGTCATTAGTGTACCCTAGGATTCCAGCACATTTGCATAGCTTTTTGATGAGGCAAGGAATTTGAAGAGTTAGCTTCCCTACCTTCTTTTTCTTAAATCGCCTTTGGATTTCCATGAAGTAGAGGTGTGCTAGATTTGCATTACACTTTCCCATTAAGATTGCACTTTCCTTAGCTGCATATGTTTATATTTTGTTTAATCTTTTTGTGGGAAATAGATGACATGTGTTAATTTTGAAATAGATTCTCTCTTTTAAAGTTAGCTCCTTGTAATCCTTGTCTTCTTTGTCATATGCTCTTCACAACCATAGTTTCTTTATGTCTGTATCTAATTTGGTGGATAGATATGTTACTTTTGCCTCTTCATTAGGCACGTCAAGGGCTTTAGCTATCACCTTAACTAAATAGAAGACCAAGACTCCCTTAATGTTTACTCCTACATCTTCCCCTTTATTGTGCAAGAATTAATAGGTCTTCCCCCAAATACCATTCTCTACTATTTGAAAGTGTGGGCCATAACAATGATGCTTGGAGTTGCATCCTCACTATTTCCAAAGCAAATTCTACAAATGGGCCAAAGTTTAACTTCATGATCATTGTAGTCATGAGTGTTTTCTTCTGGATGGCTTGGAGGTAGTCTAGTGACAATGTAAAGTGATGTCCTTATTCTAGTGGTTACAGATCTGCTGCCTCTACTTTTTCCGAGTGTTATGTAGTAGGAGTTTCTTAATGAATGCTAAAAGATTGAGCCTCCTACTTTGCATGTTCTGCTTGTGGATATTGTTCTCCTGTTTGGCCTCTTCCATGGCCTCTTAGTCTTTTGCTCATTGGCTGTGAGGGTCCTCTTGTTGCTCCTCTTCTTAGGACCATTTGCAATCATCAAGGATTTAGAAATTATGAAAATGTTTACTTTAATATTTGAAAACTCCTTTCCTTTCTCATACCTTTAATTAGATTAAGTTCTTAGCCTATCATGTTGCATAGTTAGAAATTTTTTTAAAAAGAAACCCTGTAGGTGTTAATTTTCTTATAACCCTTCATAGTTATCTATCTTGCTCTTGTTTATGGCTTATAATAGTTGGTGTGATTCATTAAGAGAATTATTAGGTATTTCTAGCTTTTGTGTGATTGATTTTTGTGAAAAATTTTCAATTTTCCCTTCATACTTACCCTTATAATACATTCAGGAATTAGAAAATTCTAACTCCAGTTTTAGCAATATCACACTAAGCACTCCCCTACAACTAAATTAGGGACTCCAGGATCAACAAGGTTCAAGAATCATGGAAATTAAAGCTACGAGTGCGAAGTTATGAGTGTGTAAAGTTGGGAGGACAAAACTCTCAGTTTAGAAGAAAAAATGGCAAAAACTCCCTTAGCTTCAAAAGTGGAAAATGAAAAATCCACCAAATCCTCCATGCTATTTATACATTTTTGTGTTGTGATATTGGAGATCCAATATTAGAGACCTCATATCAAAGGGGCTTCAATATTAGAGAGGTGAAAATTTCCAATTTTTCATTGATGTTTTCTTGTAAAAAATGAGTCAGTTTGAATATTGGGAAGATATGAAATTGTTGTCACATTTTGAGCATTTCATGGAGCATACTTTATAAAATAAAGCTGAGACCTTGTTAAGATGAAAGTTAAATTGCTAACTTATTTTCTTATTGGAGATTGAAAGATAGTATGGTGGCAAACAAGAAATTAGATTATTTACCTAAAAAGGTAATGGTAAAAAAAATGATAAATGGGCATTGGCTTGTAATGGTTGTCATAAGATTGTTATGCATGATTCTAAAGGTCCCATCTCTATACATGAAAATGCCAAATGTGAAAAATGAGAGACTGATTGGTGGATAGACTGGTAAGAAGAACCAATGTTTGGCCATGTATGATCATTATGAAATTCTATAGCTTAGATGCCCTTGAGTTAGAAAACATTGGTTTCATCCACCTACCACAATTCATGGAAAGTTTGAAAATTTTAACTGAATTACATCTCATGTAATGCTTGAATTTGTGAAAGCTACCAAAGTCTATAGGCAAATTATCAACTCTCAAATATTTGTTCTTGAACAAATGGTAGAATTTACAAGGGCTTCCTGCATCCATTTGAAACCTTTCAAAGCTAGTAAGACTCTATGTCTATGGTTGTTTGAAGCTACAAGTGCTACCTCCCTTACTAGAAATGCTTCAAGGCGATTATCTAAATTTCCAAGACCTGCGTTATACAATTAGCAACTCATGAGAGCTGATAGTATTGGTGATTCATGATTGCCATGTTCCCACTAAAAAATACCATTTTCCAAGGAAAATTTAATCATGTTAACAGCACCTAAGGAACACCCTAGCATTGAATGCATCTATTTATCATGTTGTAGGAAGAATTGCAAACACATTATGCAAAATAGTTATAGCTCAGAATGTGTAACAAAAACTATTTTCAACATGTAAACATGTTGTTATGAGTCACTCATTGGATGATATTATGCATCAGTTGCACAAGTTAAATCATCTATTGCGGTTGCCTAGTTATGACCTTGATTATAACTGTTGCAACTTAAAATATTTGGACTCAGTGGAAGGAAAGTTTGTGGTTTATTTCATGGGAAAAACTTATAGTAGTAATGTCTCCCTTTACTGCACCGTTATACATATGAAACTCCTCTAATTGCACTGTCGGGATGGAAGATGGATCACTATCAGCATTAAGGACATGAGTTTATTTGTGGTATATTTGTGAAAACCATGGTTATGACAACAACGGTTATGGTTATGATAATGGCAAAAGACTTGACATCATTTGGTAGTAGCAACAATAAGCCAAAATCGTAGGCACAAGAGGCATGTAGCACTGGCCAAGGATGACATAACACAAATGAAACAAGGGTTTCAGCAAAGGTAATTGAAGAGGATTCTGAATGTGAATATGGTGGTTGTTGGCATTTCTTTGTGAGCATAGGCTTCATACCTTCAGTTTGCATGCATATCATAGCAACGATGGACACCCAAGTAACATACATGGTGAATGAAGTAGCTTCAACGGTATGGTGGCATGGAACCTCTGCATTGTGCATGTACCATGCATCATCATGGTGTTTGCATTGGAAAAGATTGGTAGTTGTGTTGTCACCTACCTCATGCACACAATAATCATGGGGGATGGAATTGATAAATCAAGAATATCAACATGTCTAGAAATAAAAGTTTACTATAGAAATGTTGGGCATACACCACTTATAGTGTTTTTCCCTAGAGTTAACGATGGCATATATGACCATTGTAATAGGAGTGACAAGTATAGTGGAAAAATAAAATGCAAAAAAAAAAAAAAAAAAACTTGTTGGAAGGCAATTATGCTAGTTATGATGACGATGAAGAAGGATACTGATTTCACATTTTGAAACTACAAAGGTTGATGAAGTAATACATGGAAGTAAAAATAGAATTATATTTAGCCCCATAATAACCTGTATCTGGTCAATGATCTTATGTTGACATACTTGTAATGACCAAAAGGGGTCGACGAACGCATAGCCTTAACCCCACCTTCATGTGAGGGCCTAGCTGGAAATGGAGGTGGAGTGTAGTCTCAACACTTAGAGAAATTCAGGCAAAATTTGTTTTCTGGACAAACTACACTAATTATGCTCTAGAGCGTAGTCAGGAGGTGTAGTCCAACAATTAGAAAAATTCTGCAAAACTTGGCATCTAGGTTGAGTACACTCTAGAGCATAGTCCAAACAATGAGAGTGTAGTCTAGACACTTAAAAAAATTTGGGCAAAGTGCCACCATTTTGACACTTAGCCAAATTTGTAGTTGAGACCTGGAACTTGAATTTTTTGTGGTGTTTCATTGGCCCCTCTTTGTTGATGTTTAGAGGAGTGGCCCAAGAGACATTAACAAAGAACACAAAACACCATAGTAGATGTGGCACCAACATCACTTGTCGGTACCTGATCGAGTGTCATTCCACCATGCTCAAGAGTGCTGTGGATAAGGGTATGATGGGGCAAAGTGTGTAGTAAATGTGCTAAAGAGATGAAGTGCAAATAAGGGAGATGTAATGCAAATAGGATATGATGATGCAAAGTGCAGAGTCAGCATCGTTAACAGTGACCATGACATGAAGTGGCTTGCCCTTGAATGTTGACTCCTCATCGGAGTGCTTATGAGAGAGTCAAAGTTGATTCAAGGTTGGGTCAGTTGCGAAGTTGTAGTATTATCAATTTTCTTAGGGATGTGCTTTTTTCCATTCTCTCTCTCTCTCTCTCTCTCTCTCTCTCTCTCTTGCTATTTTCTTTTGCAAGGCGAACCTTCATTGGGTTTGGCTTACTACTGAATGCTAACTGCAAGGTGTTGGCCATCGAGTAGATGGGCTTTACTTTGATGCAACCGTGTCATGTCTATAGGATAGGTGTTTCCTCTCAGGGATGAGTTGCATTACATCTTCTTGGGCTTTGACCAACAAATAGAAGCTCCCCATGGGACATGTTGCATTACGTTTGCCATGGGTTCTACGGTTGACATGAAGAGAATGCCATGTGCATCACAATGCATATGCATCAGAAGGTTTGCATGTAGGGGAATGTGGGCATGCAAGAGGGTATTGGGATGCGACAGTGAATGTGTGTAGGCTATAGTAGGATGAGGGTGACGTGCACTTTTAAGTGGCTTAGCTAGTTCAATCATGCACATCGGAGTGATGTGGTGACTTGCTGTTGCAATGAGATGTGCCTCTACATGATCATCTCTTGGGCTTTGTCTTGCAAACATAACTCCAAGAGGATAAGAAAACCACAAAACATGAATTGCAAATGAAATGCCAAATGCAAAGATGCTACAGATGCATGAAAAGTTGAACCAGTTGCAAGTGCTTAAAGAGGCAATAAAAGCATTAAGGCGATGACGTTGTACCTGCTTCAAAGGGTTGTGTTGACGATGAGAGCTCAAAGCACTAGCAAAATGCCCAAGGTCGGTATTGCTACCAGCGTGGCCTAGAGCTTATAGTGTTGACAACCGTGGTAGGAGCTTCAAAAGGTCAACAAAATGCACAAGGGTGGTTCCGGAAGATCAGCAAAATGCCGTTGGTCACTTGTCTGTAGAACTATGTGTGTTGAACTATGAACCTAGTTTAAGATCCTGGTAGATTATGAACCTAGTTTAAGGTCCTGGTAGACCGTGGTGCACTAGTTTATAGTCCTAGTAGATTGGTGAGTGCCAGTTTAACATTGTAATGAATGTTGTTATGCTAGTTTAACATCATGACCCAAGGGCGAGCTATGCCAATTTAACATCATGGTAGACTGTTGTGCTAGTTTTAGTGTTATGGTGGACAAGTGCTTACCTTACTTTAGTGAGGTATGGTGCTGCATGCATAGCCATGCTGTGTTCCTACAAGATCTTGTAAAAAATTGACTAGAAAAACAACATCAAGTGGCACTTTTTTGAAACAAAGTTAGAATACACAAATGAAAGGAAAGCAATGCAAAAAGTGATAGTTTTAGGTTGTTCTAGGTTGCAACGGTAGTTCAAGGCCATTCTGGGCCATTGTGCTAGTTTAAGGCCATGGCAAGTTGCACGTTAGTTTCAGGCCTTTTCAAGCCATTGCTTGTTTAAGGCCATTTTAGGCCACGATGATAGTTTAAGGCCATTGTGAGACAGGAGTTGTTTTTTGTGATTTTTGTGTTTATGATTTTTATGGATTTTTTTATGTTTTTCATGCAATGCATAAGCTAAAACAAAGCAAAAAATGTGTAAACTAGTGCAATGTAAATGAAAGTAAAAAATGTGTGGCATGTGAAGGAAATAAGAAGGTAGGTGCCTGGTGCATTCTTGGCCAAGTGGGTACCTTGGTCAGGCAGTTGCTTCCTAATTGAGCATGGATTAGGATGTGTGCAAGGCTTAGGGACCTCTAGGAGGTTATTGGCTTCAATCACTCATTCGAGTGTGTTAGCCTTAGGCATTGCGTTAGTTGCCACAAGTGCATCACCAAGAAACTCCACCTCTGACACATGTCCCATGTCTACATGGTGGATAGTAAGAGGGAAGGAATTATTACCATGGATGATAACTTGATCACCTTCATAGGGAAGCTAGATTTCTTACTGGATGGGAGAGAAAATGGCCTACAGTTGAGTTAGCCAAAGCCTACCTAGGGTCAGGTTGAAGCTTGGCATCTCCTCTATGATGATGAATTCTATAAAGGTGGGGAACTTCTCCCTTGCCACGAAGGCGATGGTGATTGTATCTCTAATAGTGATGCATGATCCATTGAAGGATTTTAGATATGCAATTTTAGTTGGCCTAATCTCATCTGTGAGGCCTAGTTTGTTGATGATGGAGTACAGAACTACGGTTGTTGTTGCACCATCATCAACATGCACCCTACAAATGGTGCACTACGATATGCTAATAGATAGTAGAGTTTTTGTGACCTCCCCTTGTTCGGGGTTAACCTTAATTGCCTCATCGCAAAAGGCCAAGGATGTTGAACCTGATTCCTGTGGTGCAAGAGGCAACATCACTACATGGATGACAGTCTCATCTATAGGGATGTCCTCCATAATAGGAATAGAGGCTCACATTTGGGCCAATGGATGGTGGTGAGCAAATGAGGTCATGACCAAGTCATACAAACTTAGTGTTGTGTTCTTTTGCTTGAGCGTTTACTGCACTTGGGTTAGTGTAGCTACAAAGTCTTTATCATTAGTTGTTTTGTTGGCCTTAACCTCCTCCATGCAGCTCAAGAGATGGATCTCTTGTAGAGGGGACTTGCATTTGGGTTGCTTGGCCTGCTTCACGGCAAGGGGCCCAGTGTTCAGTTACAGCTTGCTAGTTGTGGCCTTTGCTTCAGCCATGGGGATTGTGAGGTATTCGTTTGGCCTCTTAAATTGTCATTTGGTAAGCCTACCCGAGTTGTCAATGGGGTTTGCCCTTAAAGGAGAAGAGACCAACACATTGTCCATTACCAGGCTTGGGGTAGGTGAGGGGCCAACACGTTGTGGTACCCTAATGACAAAAGGCTATTTGGGAGTTGTTGCAAGGCTAGCTCATTGTGGCACCTTGATGACGAAGGATTGTTTAGTAGTTATTGTTGCTGCATTTTGCTAGTTTTACATCTTAGTGGACAAGTTTTGCTAGTTTAACATCTTAGCGGATAATTGTGATGGAACCCTGATAATGAAGGATGTTGTGGATGCCTAAGATGGCACTTTGACCATGAAGGAAGGCCTCTTACTTGTAGAGGCCGAGGGGATCCTTGCCTTGCTAGGAGGCATGCTTATCATGAAAGGTTGTTTCGCAAGTTTAGAATTGCCACATAGGCTGATGGAGTTTATGACGTAGGGGGCATCGTCGACATTGGATTGGCTTACTATGTCGAGCACTAGTTGACCCCTTTCTATCATTCCTTGCAAATCATCCTACAAAGCTTAATAATTGTTCATATTACGACCAGACAACTGGTGGTAGTGAAAAAATTAGTCTAGCTTGAAGTTCTATGAGACCAAGGGCTCATTTGGTACTACTGAGGTGGGGTTCCTTAGGAGTTTGTAGTACCTATCATGTCATTAGTGGGCAATCTTTGACACTCATTTGTATTGGATTTACCTAGATTTTAGAAGTTTCTCCAGCAATTCAGAGGGTTTCATTGGTAGCGGGGGATACCTTAAGCCATCTTTGCACTCAAAGTGTTGCCTTGAAGTGGCTTGTGTTATGGCCCCTGTTGATGTGGATGAGTTGGCACCAGAGTTGGCAACTTTATGGGCTAGGGCTTTGGGTTGCCTAGCCGTTGGGCCTCGATTGGTTGCTTTGGTGTTTGTGGCTACTGTTGCCATTGTTGCATCTTGCTTTTGTGCATGCTGGTTTTTGAAGGCCATGTAGGCTAGGTCGTTGCTAGCTTACGCTACCTCCTCTATGCCCTTCATTTGGGCAAAGGCTTGGTTGAGAGACTTCGGAGCCAAGTAGTACAGTTTGGACTTGATGAAGTCATTCACTACACCCTTGAAGATGGGCAAGAGGTGCATCTCTACTAAAGGTTTCCTCATTTTGTTCAATGAGGTGCTTTAACATTGGAGAAATTTGGGTATGAGCTCTAGGGTCCCTTGCTTAACTTGCATGAGCTAGTTGAGGGTTGCTTTAAGTTTTAGGTTGTACTTGAAGCATGTCACAAAGTGGCTTAGGAGGTCCTTTAGGGAGGAGATTAAGGCCCTGGGTAGCACACGGTACCAATCAAGGGATTTGCTAGTAAGGAACATGGGGAAGACACACATGATGGCATGTGACTAGGTTTGCAGTAGTAGGCATTCAGACCTGAAGGTAACCAAGTGTGCATTGGGGTCACCCTCACCATTGTACTTGGTGAGTTGAGGCAGTAGGACCCCAATGGGAAGAGTTAGTGGTGGTACCATAGGACTTATTGGGTCATCTTGGTAGAAGTCCATAACCTTGATGATTTTGGAGGAGGAGGCTTTGAGCCAGTTGATCTCCTCCATCAAACTTTGGATTAGCTAGAATGCCTGATCCAAGCTTAGAAATGTGCCAGTTGATTACATTGATTGGGCTTATGTTGCTTGCACAACAAAGGGCCAAATTATTGGTTGCAGAGTATGTCAATGTAACGTTGTAGTAGATTGAGGTTGCCAATTTAACATCATCGTATATTGTTGCAGTTGATAAGTTGGCTGAGCGATGGGCATGGTGATCGAGGTAGGCCACACACACGTGGGTTGGATGGATGCCAAGGACACCGATGAGCCAAGTAGAACATAGGATGCCTAAATTGTTTAGGATTGGGAGGTGGCCCCAGTGTGAGTGAAGGGTTAGGTAGACATGTTTGCTACTGCACCGTGGAGTATTTGTTGGAAGACGGTGTAAAGAGGGCTCCTGCATTTGAAGTGGGCCTTGAACTCATCTTCCTCCTCTTGTGAGGCTTCCTTGTAGCTAGTCCCTACATCATGCTTGTTTTCATGGATGAGTTGGGACAACAGCTGGTGGTAGGGCTCCATGAGTGGGATTATGTCAAACAAGTAGGATTGTACTCTCATCCATCCCAGTGGACTTATTTGTAGTCTTGTTTTGCCTCTAAGTCAAGGCTATCCTTAGGTAATCTCACTTGGATTTTGGCACAAATAAAGTTGTATTTTTTGTGGCTTATCATGACACGCTTTGGGTGGATTGTGAAGGTGTCAAATGTGTTAGACACCAACGTGGAAAGTTGATCTGGATTCATGTTCATAGATCAAGTTGTGAGAGTTGTTGTTTGCAAAAAATGGCTAACTCTAAAAAATGTAGAAAATTGGCTCAATCTAAAACTATGGAAAAAATACCAAGTATGGAAATGCAAGAAAAAATACAAAGTATGGAGACTACACTTCACACCAACTATGCTCTCCACCAACTATGCTTCCTACACTAAGAGAATGAAGACTTAGAAAAAAAATGGAGAATAGCGCGGTTTGGGTTGCTATGCAAGGCCTCAGGAAGACTAACAACAGGGACCAATCTACATCAATGAGGGTGCAAAGAGCACTCAAAGACAACCACAACATGTAACCAAGAAGGAAATGGCATAGCCCTCCTTCTAGCGCCAAGAATTATAATGATGGAAAATGTCGATGGTTGGAATCACCAAGGGGTCGATGGACACACAGCCTTAACCCCACCTCCATGTGAGGGCCTGGCTAGAAATAGAGGCGGAGTGCCTTAGATGGTCTTATTGATCGAATAGGTACTTTGCTATTGGCAACCGGGATGATGGCTGCAAACGAGGATGGCACGGTTATCTGAAATGTAAAGTGTAGAGTGTAGTCATGGAATGGGGGTGAGTGTGGTCAAGGGTTTTGACCAAAATGAGGGAGCCAACCCACAAGGACTACTACCCAAGCATAGTTGCAACATCACAACCCATGAAAAGTGTAAAAAATGCAAGAAAAATGCTAGAAAATGTAAGAAATGTGAGAGAGAAATGGAACACCACCCTAAATGGAAGCATAGTTAACTCCAAAAGGGGTTTAGAAGGTATGTAGTGTACAATAGGTGCAGTGGGAACGTAGTCATAGTCTCGATGATGTCAGGCTGTGAAGTTTAGCACTTGTTGTGGTGTACTGTGCCTACCAGTTCGGCCATCACGGTGTACCGTGGGTGTTCTGTAGGGTTGCAACGGGGCTGCGGTGGGTTGTGGTGTGCAACTCTATCTCTTTGTCGATGGTGCTCTAGGTCTTGTTCGCCTAAGAAGCTAAGTGTCAAAATGCCAATGCCAAAAATGCTAAATGCAAATGCTAACTACCAACTCCTAGGACGTTGGGGTCCAGGGGTATTTATAGGGCTAGGGTTAGCCCAAAACTTAGATCAGGTGCCACATGGCAATGTGGTAGTTGGGACTAGGCTAGCCCCAACTATGCTCTATGGTGTGGCAAAACAATGTTGAGTGGTGTCATTGCTTTGATGGAGTGTGAAGCCAAGAGATTGTGACTACATTGCCAAGTTGCATAGAGAAGACTGCCAAGTACCTACGAGATGCCAAAATAATGCAAAACATGCCACTTTTGGAGACTATGCTCTAGGTCTACACTCTAGAGTGTAGTTACAATTTTTGGAAAGAAGGGGATGCAAAAATGCAAAATGCTGTTGTTGGAGGTGTGCTGGAGTTGCTACAAATACTAGTGCTAAGGTGTGAGGGCCTTTGGAGGTTGTTCTTACCATCTACATTGACTATGCTCTAGAGCGTAGTCCCAGACTTAGGAAAAATCTTGTAAAAAACTAACAAAGAATTGGCAAAATGTGCCTAAGTGTTTATTATGATCCAATAGAGGTTGCCTACACTCTCAACTAGGGGTGAGTGTATTCTCAACACTTGGAGAAATTTAGGTAAAATCTGGCTTTTGGATGGACTATGCTAACTATGCTCTAGAGCATAGTTGGGAGGTGTAGTCCAACAATTAGAAAAATTCTATAGAATTTGGTGTCCAGGGTTGACTACACTAACTACACTCTATAGTGTAGTCCTGGTAGTGAGAGTGTAGTTTGGACACCTAGAAAAATATGGGCAAAGTGCCACCATTTTGACACTTAGCCAAATTTGTAGTTGAGACGTGGAGCCTAAATTTTTTGTGGTGTTTCAGTACTTGCCATGGTTTAGGCAAATAAAGTACCTAAGGATACATTATATATTGGAGAAATTGAAATAGAGCATAGTGCAAGAAATCTATATCCCCTTCTGAAGAAATGTGAAAGCTTTTATTCAATACTATGTCATGCCACATGATCATCTAAATTATATATTGACTTGGTATGCTTTCTTTAGTTAAAAATGTATTATTTTTCAAAAAGGAAAGGAATTTATGGGACACTTGTTCAAAGTCCCATATGGAATAAAAACTTGTCAATTATGATAGTTATTAACTACCATGGTGGTTATAACCACCAAATAGGCCACTTGGCAACCAAATGGGACACTTGTCAACTATAGCTTTTAAATCTCCTTGGTGGTTGTAACTACCAAACACTTGTTAGCTATAGCATTTAAATCTATGGTTGATGAGACGCAGATTGCACAAGCCATGATATCGCATCCTTTCCTGTGATATTGTGTACGCGATATCGCGGTGTGCCGCCATATCTATAAATAAGAGGTGGCACTCCCCTCATTTCTAGTCCTAGGCATAAAGTAGCAAAGCTCTGGCAGATTGATCACCCCAGAGATAGAATATTTTCCATGTGCCTGCAGTAGGAGTCCCCCAAGTGAACGGTTCTTTATTCGAGCAGCTTTGTACCTGAACGCAAGTTGTGTACGACAATAAAGACGAGCTTTGCGGATAAACCTTGCAGTGCATGGATAGGTTTAATT
>MNCI01026349.1:16830-91684 GCA_015680685.1 Gnetum montanum | reverse complement strand
TGCGTTACGTGTGGTGATCCCAGTAACTAGTAGCGTTGGTAGCCACAGTTGCACAGTTCAGGGTGTGTACGGTAAGTGGGAACGAATGCTGACGCTAGGACTTAGTGCTGTAGTTAGAGTTAGCTTTAGTTTCTCAACCCTTTATCTCGTAGCTTAGGAGATAAACCGAAAAATACCAAAAAAATCATATACCTCAGACTTGCTTAACCATACACCGTGACACATACAAGCAAGCCTGGGAAGAGAACGAATGATTAACCCCAAGTGTTTCTTGTGGCGTTAAGGCATTTAGTCTGCGGAGTTCGACCGGATCGTGCGTACATGCTCGTATTCGTATGGTTGAGTGTAGGGGTACCTTGCCACTCATCAATGGTGGTTATAACCAATCTTCACAATGGTTGTAACTAACCTTAACCTCCCATGATGATTGCAACTATCCTAAAGCCACTATAAAAAGGCTTTAAGGGTNNNGGGGGTGGCGGGGGTGGCAGGCAGAGGGCCAGCGGTGGGGAGGGGGTGAGATCAAGAAGAAGATATCGAAACTTGTAAGATAGCTTACTAATCTATTAGTTCAACTAATTTGTTTTCATCTTGTGAGTTCATTTCTTCCCATTTTGGTTTAGTTACTTACCTAATAGTTTAGATAGTACCGTGCTTGGCATTTAATTTTGGAATTTGTCCTAAGTTGCTTTTATAGCTCTATTTTTGCACAATATTATACTCTTATTAAGATTTTCCATAGAAGAGCTTAGGTTGTTAAAAATCCTTAAGAGAAAATTAATAGTAATGTCTTAACAAAATTTCTTGTTTTGAGCATAGAGGACCTAGGAAAATCTTTGGTATTTTGAGACAACTAAAATAGCTTCATTGTTTTAAAGTGTATTGCCTTGGCATTTCAATCCTGAAATTATCAAATTTTTTGAAGGCTCTATTGAATGTAATCTTTGAAAACTATTAACTAGCCAAAATGGAAACTCGTACTTTATCGTTTATGTAACGATTTTTGGTAGTATAATAAGATTATCTTCATGAAATTGCTTGTTGAGCTCAAAAGGTTTAGATAATTTGTAGTTGCTAAATTGCAATAGCTTTATTGTGAAGTGTATTCTTGTGTCAATTTATCTTGTGTAAATATTTAAGATTTCACACAAATCTACTTTCTTTTCTTTCTCTTTCTAAGTCCATTGAATCTCACTCTATTTCTAGTTTTCTTGTGGAACTTTCTCTCTAGGGAAAATTAGAAGTAGATTGGCAAAATTGTGCTCAAGCATTTTTGTAAACTTTTATTTGTTACAGGCAACGTGCTATAGGGACTATCTAGACTAAGTGACTTGACAAAATAGGAACCTTCAACAAGTCAAAGTATTTGACAAAGTTAGTTGGATTTCATTTATGATACCCAATTATAGTTTCATACACAACCCAACCATTTCAACATTTACAATAGCAAACACATACTTACATAACCACTGAGTTTATTTGGAGGTATTTGGGCCTTGATGTTGCCAGAGTCCAGTAAGCATCTAAACCCTATTTGAAAAACACCTTTGATCCTATGACTTCCTAAGGTCACGAGACCCAGAAGCTTACAAACGTTGGCAGCCCCAAATGGTCACCAAGAAAAACATGTTTAGAGGATCTTGGACTATGAATGATGCATATTTTTTTTTGAAAATTTGGCATAGAGAGTGCATAAAGAAGGAATATTACGCTATGAAAGTATAGTAAGTGCTTATGAAATGGATGAGTTCAGTAAGCATTTAAACCCTATTTGAAAAACACCTTTGATCCTGTGACTTCCCGAGGTCACAAGACCTAGAAGCCTGCAAACGTTGGCAGTCCCAAATGATCACCAACAAAAACATGTTTAGAGGATCTTGGACTATGAATGATGCATATTTTTTTGAAAATTTAACATAGAGAGTGCATAAAGAAGGAATATTATGCTATGAAAGTATAGTAAGTGTAGTTTTATTAGTAGTAGTTGTTGGAAGGCTTAAGATGATGTGGAATTGTTGACTAGGTATAAGATACAACAGTTATACAAGTGGGTCCTCCCCGAAGTAGGCTCCAACCCTTAGTGCCCTTGTATAACCATACCTCCAAATTTTCTTAGGCACTCAAGGAGTGAAATGTAACACATACCTATCTAACAAAACACACATTCTAGTACCACCATGTTGGGAAAATGTCACTATGCTACATAAAACCATAAGTTATAATTATTCATACTATGAGATGAGATGGACATAGAAAGGATTATAGAAATTGGGATGTGAGGTGTCATACCATAGGCATAATAAATTCTTATGTGTATTCGTGGTTATAGTACTCATTAGCCCTTTCATCCAAGATTCAAATCAAGTCCGGACCACATTCTAGTGACATCACATTATTTCATCTCATGGAGATACAACCATAAGACTATCACTGTTGCAAGGAGTAGTACCACTTGGCATATTATCCAAGGGAGGAGATTATTCATTGCATACTTTTTTCTTTCTTGGAAAGTTGCCTACCTTCAAGCATGGGTAACATGTCTTTCTAGTGGAATCCCTAGAAATTTATTCTAGGATTTAGCTTTATTTTTATCTATGTTATTCTTACCAGAGGACTACATTCAGGCATAGGTAATATATCTTTTTAGTGACATGTTAAGAAAACACTTATTTTACTCTTACTCCCATTTTTATTAGATCTACAAGAATATAATACAACCTAAGAAATAGGATAGAACTCATAACAATAATACAAGAGAATCCACAAATCCCCTTAATGTCACACCCTTGACATTCCCACTTGGTTCTTCACTTTTTAGTCTAGGTATAATGATCATGAGTTTATTCTTAGTTTTATGATGGAAGGAATATCATTATGGCCATGGTAAGAACATCTTATTAATGGAATGGGTGGTTGAATGTTGTGGTCTCACTATACAAATAATTAGTTCCTTATGACTTGATAGCATAGAGAAATCTTCATCATATTGGACTACATCTTGCCTTATTCTTTGTGTGTTTTATTAGTAATCAAAAATATTTACAAAGAAAATGAAAATAGAGGATGAAAAAGATAGTAAGAACGGAAAAAAATGAAAAGAATGAAAAATCATCAATGAATAAAAAAATGTTTAAAAAGTAAGAAATTGAAAAATATAAAAGAATGGAAAAATGTATTAAGAAATGTGAAAATGTATATCAAGAAATTAGAAATTAAAATGAATTGTAAGACAAAAAATTTAAAAACACTTATTAATTCCTAAATCAAGATAAGGCATCTCCACCATGACCATGGGCAAGTATTTAAAAAATGCACCCTAGTTCCCCTAGATCATACAAGTGATTTAGTTTTTCTGTTATCATCCCATATAATTGTGGTGGTAATTGAATTTTTATCATTAAAGTCCTGAGTTCCCATTTTTGTTAATGTATGATTTTGGTTTAGAATTTCCATTTATAAGTTCTTAGTTGGGGGTATTTTCTTAGAATGGGAATTAATAAATGGTTCAAATTGTTCCATGCATGTTTTGGACAATTGAAAGTTCTCAATTGTTGTCCATTGGGTGTCTTTTAGTTTAGTGGCCCTTGCACTCTTTTGTGCACATGCTTATTTTTCATATTTATTGTTGACTAGTGTAATAATTGTGTTGACATTCTAGAAGGTCAATCCACAACTGCATCCTTCTTTATCAGTAGTAATGCATGGAATCTTTTGTGAATGTATGGCTTTGTGCTTGTCTTTCTTAAAGATGTCAATAGACAAGTCTTTCATGTTTAATTTAGCATTCATTGTGTTAAGGCATGCTCTCCCCATTATGATTGGAAATTTGTTGTCATTATTCTTCATGTCAATCACCAGAAAGTCTGCTAGATAGGACCATGCATTGATAGTGGTTACTACATCTTCTATTTGTCCCAAAGGAATGATGACAAATTGATTTATAAGTTCTAACTGTATGTTACACTTCTTTAATGTCGATAGGTTCCATGCTTTGTATGTTTCTAGAGAGATCAAGTTGACTCCAGAACCTGAATGTAGTAGAGCCTTGCATGATAGATTTCTAGCTACTCATAGATAAGTCAAAGGAACTTCTAGATCCATTCATTTTCTAGGAAGTGTTCATGCCTTGATCTAATTTGTGACTATTTTTGTTAGCATGACAGTTTGCATGTTTATTTTTGATGATGGTGGAAGCTTATTGTTTTTAAGAGGATCTTACTTAGAAGAAGCTTGTTACACTAAAGTTCTGATTCTACCAACATTTTTAGGACTCATCCTAAAGAAAGGACATTTCTTTGTTTGGCCCTTAGTATTTTTGGTAAGATCCTTTATTTGTCTATTCATTGCCCTTTTAGCTTTTCTCTGTTATAGTTGTGATGGTAATTCCCCTTGCATGACAAGAGGTGGCACTAGTGGTAAAGGACTCAAATGTTGGTTTGAAAAATTAGTTGTTGATGGATGCATGTATGAGCTTGGATCTATCCTTGGTGGTGTTGGTCTATGGTACTCGGTTGGGTGGTATTGTGGATTTTGAACAATAACATTTCCAAGTGAGATTGGATGTTGAACATAATATCCATATTGGTAGGGCATGGATATTATGTTCAACATCCAATCTCACTTGGAAATGCTATTGTTCAAACTCCACAATACCACCCAACTGAGTACCATAGATCCATATGGTTCGGGCTACCAATATGGATATTGTTGGCATGGCCCACAATTGGGGTAGACTTCATTGTGATAGTATGTTGGTTGGAAAGTTTGCTTGTAGTTGCTTTAAGAATAAGGTAATCGGTTGGGCATCTGTTTCTTAACAAATTTGGGATTAAGTGCATATGCCCCTATTTTTGGTAAGTGTGCCATTATTGGACAACATACCTTAGGATGTTTGTATTAGCATACATCACATCCTTCCTCATCTTTGAAGCTTGTGTTTGAACATGCCACTAAAGCACTTTATCCTTTCATCCAAAATCTTTCTTCTTTTTCTTTTCTTTGCCTTTGCCAAAGGCTTGCTCTGATTTCTTTTCCATAATCTTCAATGCTATTGCAAATTTTTCATCAACTAAGTCCCACATTTTCTCTACCTTTGCTGCTCTGTCAGCTATAGATTTCTGAATTGGTAGAGTCTTCTTTTAAATTACCTGATTTAAAATTTCTTCCTCTTGGGTATCACAAACGCTTACATCTCTTTTCATGATAAATGGGTTTCTATTATATTCTTCTGCTTATTCTCTTTTTTAAAAAAACTTGTCTTCTTGCTTTGCCACTTGATCAATTAATCTTTGTATATGATAGGCAGATATCTTTGATAATCAACCTTGGGCATAAACCCCAAGGGTCTCTTTGGTCTTGTTCCATAGCTCATCTACAATGTGCCTTATCTGTTCCTGTTGTGAGAATTCATGGCCTAGTCATTTGTGCAGTAGTGAATCCATTACTGCATCAAGGGATTCGTGGGTCCCTTGCTTTCATCCTTGGATTTTTTTTCACAAATTGGACACATAAATAAGTTTGATATTTATCATTGAAGAGCTTTATCATGGTACTCCATCTCTTGATTGATTCTAGTTTAGCAATCTATACTAGCTCTCATCTTCTTTTACAAATATCCTTGGGAACAAGTTCCATTTTTGCCAATCCCTTTTAATATTTTGCAAGGTGTAGGTATCATGGAATGCTTGAATGTGGTGTTGAAGATTAGCATTTAGTCATCCTCAAATCTAAGCATGTTGTTCATATCTAGTCGTTTCATATGGCTATCCCTGACATGCCTAGTTGGAATGTAAATAGCTTTCCTAATTTTGATCATGCTTCAAGTAGCCAATAGGGGTTCATCATTGTATTTGGGTTCATTGGCTTTGTTGTAGTGATACCCCCTTCAATGCTCATGTCATTCTTGATCTTCTCTTCTATCCTTGCATCTTCTTCATTCATAATCTTCATCTTCCTCATCCAAATGTCTTAGGTGATAGTCATGGTGATCATGAGTCCTTCTCTCCTTCTTGTCATGGTCTTGGTACCTTAGCCTCCTCCTATTAGAGTCCATTGATGATCGTGAGGATAAGGATGAGGTAGTAGAAGAACAATGTCAAATTGTCCTCCTTTCATAACTCTAATATTCTTCTTTGTAGGATTTGGCAGAAACTCTTGGCCTTAAGTCAACCTAATACTTTGAGTTAGTTCCTCCCTCTTAGGTGTCTTTCTTAGGGTGGAATTCAAATGAACTTTGATAAGTTCCTCCAATTGGATGATAGGTGTTTGCAAATGGACCTCATGATTTTGGTGGAGTTGCTTAGTAATGAATGCATCACCATCAAGATCTTCTAAGACAATAGGAGAGTTGAATTTCTTTTCTTTGTTTTGGACATGTTTCATTTTCATGGCAGCATCTCTCTTTGCTTGCTCCTCAGTGAACTGATAGGGTCATGTCATGTATTTGGTCACATGATACTCGTTAAGTGCCTTCCTTAGATTTATGCTGCTTAAAGCTATTTGAAGCATGATGGATGCTGAGCACTCTAGAGGTAGAACAATGTTACCTTGAATATCTCTCCATCTTAGTTGCTCATCTTGGTAAAATATGCAACTAAAATTGGAATAATAAGGATCATGATGAGCATATGAGATCCTTACATGCATTGGCATACTCCATTCCTCTTCATCATTGATTCTATCATTGCCTCTTTTTGTTTCTTTGGTAGGTGATGATGTATCCTTGTTTAAAGCCATGTTATGGTTTAAGATGTTTGGTTAAGTGTGCTTACTTTTTAGATTTTAAGAAAATTATAGATTTTAACTTTGGGTTCTTGATACAATGAACTTTATGAAATCAATTACTCATCATGCATTAACTTGACCCCAGTAATGGCACCAATGATGAGCGATGCAATAATCCAACACCCAACCATACAAGTCACAGGTGTTCACATGCAGCTAGATCATAATCCATGGATAATACAATGTAATTATGCTAGCAATTGGTTTAAGTTCAAAACCACTGTCTTCCCATGTGGAGCTTGTGAAGTTTATATGTATGGTTTAGCTCATCGTGAGGTATATGATATCTAATGTTGGTAGGCCATTGTTACTTCAAGCAAACATAATGAGAATGAAAGTAGTTTCTAACTCTAAGTAAAAAGAGTAAATGAATCTAGTCTAGCCTATGATGATGAGCATCCATTCCTGATCTTTTGTACACACCGTGGACTTTTTGTAACTACTACTGGGATACCAAGTGTACTGCTACTAGGCATACCAAGCAATAACACTACTGGGTTACCAAGAAATTATACTTAAGTGCTTGAGATTAGTCGTACTCATTGTGCTTAATAACAACAATAACAGAAAATGCATGAAAGAGTAAAACATTAACTAAGAAAAACAATAAACATCATGCTAAGTAAAACAGGAAACTAGTAGAATGTTGCAATAGTATGAAATAACTTGATCTTTATTGTCGATTACACTTATGCCCAAGTGCAAGATGTTCAAATAAAGACTCCATTCACTAAGTCACACTACAATGTAGGCATTCATACTTCTAAGTACTAGATTACAAAAATAAACTGAAAGAGTTCTATTACTTTGGAACAAAAACTTATTATGAAGTCATATGCCTAAGTGTTGTATTTATAGGTTGGTATGCATCCTGCGATATCATTTATACAATGATGTAGCTTATGCTACGATATCATATCTATGACATTGTAGATATGATATCATGGTTAGGATATCGTTACTAACAAAACTTTGACTTCATCACTAGTAAATAGCTAGTACTTAAAGCATTATAGGGAGTATCTTCCATCTCTAAGAACTATAGGTAAGCAAACTCATGTTGTTTACTCAAAAGTCTATCAAGTGATGGACATGCCTTAATTATGGGGGAGAAATCGTTCATACATTATTTCAATTATTTTATTTTATTTTTGAATGTGTTATAGAACTTTATTTTAGTTTGTTTATTTAGTTAGGAATGATTTTGTGTGCTATTTTGAGTTCAATGTTTAATCATTCTTGATTTTTATTTTATTCAGTATGATTATGTGTTTATGAAAAATCAATTTAATATGCTTTATGAATGCTTATCCTAAGAGCTAATGATAGATGTATGAGCTTACAAATGTGATGATGATGTAAGAGTGCCAAATAGGTCTATTATAGAACTTTGATTAATGAAATGCATAGACAACACAACTTTATCTACCTACTTTTCTTCTATCATCATATGTAAACTAGGCATAAAACAAATGAGGAGCTAGATCCATGGGAGGGTTTGATGGGCCTAGACTTAAGGTGTGAGCTCTAAAACCTAGATGAATGCTTGGATGTTTTTTAAAAAAGGGTATGTCATTGATGGATTTCATGATCATTCAACTAATTCTTGATCAATGGGGTTGGATTATGTGTTTATGCTTACTTTAGTTAACCACACTAGTTAAAGGAGGTTTATGATTTCATGAACCTATGATTACCACGTCAAAATCATAGGTAATATATTTGATTCATCAAGTACACATCAAGGACACTAGGTGGAGACCTAGCACTCTAAGCATCTTTAAAGTATTGATTTTTCCATAAGTAATAAGTCTCTCCTCTAAGGAAGAAAAAAGAAGAAAGAAGAAAAGATAACCAAAAAAAAAAAAACTAAGAAAAAGAAGAAGAAGAAGAAAAATGATGAAATGGAAAAAATTAAGAGAGGATGAGATGATGGAGATATATGCAATGAATATTTTCTTGTACTTTTAGCTCATACAAATTTGTAGGATCACCATCTTGAGCTAGAAACGTTTTTGTGTTACTCACAACTATGAATGTGAGTTGTGTTTATGCTCCTCAAATTGGTAGTTTTATCATCTAGATAAGATGATTTGTCTATGATCAACTCGTTGGGTTACTTGAGAAGACCAAACAAGTGAAAGTCTATGATCATTAATCACTACACTACCTTAGCTCTAGTGACTTTGAAGACCTAGAAGTTACTCTCAGAGGAAAATTTGATGATGTTAAATGTTTCTTTTAATCAAGTTCTAATCTAAAGGTCAAAATATTATTTAACAATGATGACCACATCAATGCTCATTGTCTAACTAAAGGAAAATGGATGGATTTGATTATTTAGTGTAGCTAGAGAAACTAAAGAGATGTTTCTGGTAACATCAAATTTTGGAACCTGCCCTACATACATGTTGGGAGGAGAGAAAACTAAAATAGATTCTTGAACTTTTAGATGTATTTATGGCACTTCAACTTATCTAGCCTCATCAATGCTCAAATTGTGGAATAATCAAAACTATATGGCATTGAAAGTTGCAATGCTGCCTTACATCTCTAAAGGGAGGCTTGGAGAACTATTCTTTCTAGTTAGGTGATCAGTGATGAAGGAAACCAACAAAAGGCTCATTGTGGAGCATGGTGAATGTTGTTATGCTTTAATGAGCTAATTGAATTACTAATTGGAGATTTGATGATGTTTCAAGTGCCTTTTTCTCCTCTCTTAAGTCAAGTTCTCCATCTTTCTCTTTCTTGTTGTATGATCTCTAATTCAACATTGTGCATCCTAGAGTCAACTATGATGAAGCAAAGAATGAGATTTGACCATCCAAGGAGTGAACTCAAGTTTGATGTTGATGTCTCATTGATTGTTAGTAATTAACAAGTGTCTCATTGACAAAATTTGAAAAGGCAAAAAGGTGCGGGAGCCTACTATGCAAAGGATCCACTTGAAAATTCTTAGTTGATGAGTTTTGGTTTGTCGTGTTGACTGGGCCCCATAGACAAGGTCCCATTAACATAGTTTGTTGCATCGACAAGGCCCTATTGACTAGGCCACGTCGACGTCATCAATTATGTCGATGTGACCTTATCAACACAAGGGTTTGTCCCATGGTAATCAATTCTAATAGTAGTAGCAAAGCTATTACAGTTTATCTATTTGAAAGTTAGAATATTTTTTTCAAGTGCCTGCAAGTGTATGGATCTTTATTCGAGCATTCTTGTACTTGAGCATGATAGTGTGTGCAGCAATAAAGATGGGCTTTCTGATAAACCTTGCAACATTTTGGATAGATTAAATATTTCATTTATGCAGTTACTATTTTCAATTACTTATTCAATGTTTTCTAGTGATTAAGCTAATTAAGATAATTGAACAAGATAAGCTAGATAGATTAAATACATAAGTATGATCACTTCAAGCGTAAAATGTATTCTCTTGGTAATCCCAATAGCATTATTGCTTGGTACACCTAGTAGTGTAGCACTTGGTAACCCAGTAGTGGATATGTGGGTTCAGGACGTGTATGGAAAGTGGGACTAGATACTTATGTTAGGATTAGCTAGAGGCTAGTAGGTTAGTTACATTGAATTAGCCATTAGATTACCTTGTCTTTATCTCTATTTAAGAACCAAGACTATAAAACATAAAACTATAAAAACCATATATGTCAATTACACTTAACCATACCATGTGCTTCACAAGTGTAATTGGGAAGACAACCAATGAACTTAGGGAAACGTTCATTGCCTAGAAGACTCGTGCACTAGAAACTATAAAGTTCACGAAATTTGACCAAATTGTGTGTAAACACTTTGTGATTCGTATGGTTGGGCATAGGGGTACCTCATCGCTCATCACTGGCATCATTGCTGGGGACTTTCTTTGTTGAAATATGCACTATTTAGGTTTAGTGAATACCATTAATATCTTTGTATGAACCTCAAGGTTAATATCATTCCTGATATACATAGAATTATAAAGCACACTGGCATTTTATTTCATATTGCAAAATGTCTTTTTCTTCTCATAGGCACAAAGATGTCAAATCACCGGTCTTGTAAGAGTGCAAAGTGGTATATACTCATCTAGAGGAGTATGTACTGGATTTCACCTTCATCCTACATTGGGATGAATAATTGCCATGGCATGATATGGAGGGCAACATCATCTTGCCCCCCGATTGATCTATACCCAAGATGCCATTTCAAACTCTTAAGAAGTTGGGCATTCCAGATCTTCATGAGGAATACATTGTGAATGGTTATGACACCCAGGACAACCGTCCCACTGAAACACAATGCAAGTGAGATCGACATTAGGAGAAGCATCATGAGGCTACAAAGGGAAAACATTTTACTAATTCCTTATTCCTACTAAATTAAGATGACAATGAGGATCCTTCTTTTGAAGGTTCTCAACATGAAGATTCTCCACCCCTAATTATTGGTCATGAGGGTGTGACCTTGAACCTGTGGTCAATTATTCATAAAACAAGTTTGGAAAAAAGTGATAGTCAAGGTATGGAACAATCATTGACATCATTGAAATAATCATGAGGATGATCAATGAGACAATAATGATCGTCAAGGCCATCAAGAATGCAAAGGTGGCAGGAACCATCATCGACATCATTGACATAATCATGATGAGGAACCTATGTTGACAACTAGAAGCATGCTTAACATCACAAAGGCAATTAGAATTTCAACTAGGTATATGAAAGACATTCAGATCAAGTGCTTAGATATGAATAATATCCCAAGATTTGAGGGGGGATACAACTCTAATCCATAGACACATCTACAAGCTTTCCATGATGCATATGCCTTATAAAACATAAAAAATGAATGGTAGAAACTCAAGGTCTTCCCTAGGATACTCATCAAGGAAGCTAAAAGTTGGTACCAGTCCTTAGAGCTGGAATCTATCCTTAGATGGAGTACCATGTTGGAGCTATTCAATGACAAATATCAAACATACTCCAAAGTGTCTAATCTGAGGAGGTAGATTCAAGGATGGAAATAAGAAATACATGATTGGATGCTACTATGGGAAAATCTTATTCACTCTTACACTGATGCCCTAGCCATGGTTATTCTTAAAGAGAACAATTTCACCACATCATAGATGGGCTCAAAGTAGAAACTACAAGAGCTTTTGGGGTGTATTCCCAAGGGAGATTGTTTGAACTAAGATCTCATTAGATCCAAAAGTTGATAAAGCAAGTAGTAAAAGAAGGTGAGCTGGGAAAAAGGGAAAGTATGGAAGAATATAATAGGGACCCTTCGATCAGGAAATGGGAGGTCCAATTTTGTGATGAGAGAGAATCACCACTCGTTGAAGTGGTGAATAGAAAAACTTTGCCCATTCAAAAATTTGTTTCTGATATTTCAAAAAAGGTTGATAAATTAGGGAATTCTTTAGATGAAAAATTTGAAACCACTATGAAGATTGCTTAAGAATCCAAAGAGCAAAATAGTGAGCGTAACCACAGGAGGTGAAAAGAAGCTAAATGTGCCTACCAAAGAGGTAAGGGCAAAGCTGCTACTATAGAAGAAGTTATGGAAATTGACTCTGATGATGAAACTAGATGTAACATTTTTCAACACAAACATCCAAAAGAATGTTGCCTTGTGGTGTAAAACTTACAAAAGTCTGGGGTGTATGCATTGAATCCTCGATTAGCATGTAGGCAAGCACCCATATGATTACTTTATCCTCAAGGCAATCCAAGACAGTTCCACCAAAAACAATAAGCTTACTACCCAAGTGAAGCTCTGCCACAACCATATGAATAATACCAATAGTGGCACCAACCATAAATGTGGGGAATGCCTCTGCCAAGGTAGCAGTATCCTTACAAGTAACTAGATCCATACTGGTACTATGTATAGCAACCTATCTCTCCAAGACATTCTCCAAGTTGTGCCTCATTTCAACATCGTTATTACCCTATGGAGTACCATCAAACACATCCACCATCTACTCGAGAAGAAAATCCATATTGATACCATCCTCCATATCCGTCTACACACACACCTTCGTCATCAACCCAATTACCTCCTACTCCATCCATGTAGGGTGAGGTTCCTCCATAGCCATAGTAATGAAATGCTATGAGGCCTGTACATTCACAACTAGCTTTCTAGCTAAGTGGTTTGAACAATCGATCCAAAAAAAACCCTTCTTCCAAGCCAATGATCCTCTCCAACCCTCACAACCTAGTACGGTTGATTGCCCTACATCTCTAGTATCCTCATCCTCTGCATCAAATACCTTCGAGTATCCTTCAAACCAAATGCCACCTTAGATCCTCACTGTGATGCTAACTCATGCTATTTTTGATTAAATCAAGGCAGGAAATCCTCAAACAAAAAGATCTAAGCTAGGAAGTCCTATCATTTACCTACAGATCATTGGACATGAGCCATGTAAGGCTCTTCTTAATTCTGGTTCTTGTGTCAACCTCATCTTCCATGACATGTACAAAGCCTAGAACCTACCACCTCTCAAGAAGAGAAACATTCATTTGGAATTGGAAAACTAGTCAATTATTGTCCCTCTAGGGTTAGTAGAGGACATTGTGACCACAATTTGTGGGTGGTCCTATCCTACCAATTTTTTGGTTATCAAGGTTGATAATTTCAAAGGTGACTTTTCCATCATTATGGGAAGAGCTTGGTTATGCATGGTCGGTGTATGAATGGGCATAAGGGACCTCTCCTTTGAAATCTCCAAGGAAAATAAATTTTGATAGTTGTAGAAGAAGTGTATTCCATGCATCACATACAGTGATAATGGGTGCAGTTGTGTGCAAAATATTTGTTCCATCAAACATACATGCATTAAAGCATGTAATTAGTGTGCACAAGAAACAGATATTCAATGGTGTCTATACGCAACAGCCACAAAATAGAAGGATACCCAGTGGCTAATAGTTGACTTAGAAAGTAATACATTATGCATGGAACCAACTGAAAGCCTAACATGTGCTTATGTTGAAGGTATGGATGAACTTGAACAAGTTCATAACCAACTCTCTGATGATGAAAATGATATACCTATTGGGTAGAGCTGGAAATCCCTGATAACTTCAAGCATGAGCCTTTAGAGTTGAAAACTTTAGTAACTGGCATAGAGTATGCATTCCTAAACAATGGTAAGTTGGTCATAATCAATGCCAAACTTGCTCCTAAACAAAAAGAGAGGTTGTTAGAGGTGGTTAACAAATGGCCAACAGTCTTTACATGGTTATAATCTGAGTTGACAAGAATCGATCCAAGGATATGCCAACATCGCAATTACATTGACCTAGCCATGAAGCCAAGAAGGCAGCTACAAAGATGACTAAATCCCAAATTGAAGTAGATTGTCAAGAAGAAAATACAGCAACCCCTCAAGGTGGGGTTTATCTATCCCATCGCAAATAGTAAGTTGGTTAGCCCACTAGTAATCATGCCAAAGAAAGATGGCAAGTGGTGGGTCTACATCGACTTTAGGCTATTGAACATGGCAACATTTAAAGATCATTTTCCATTTCCATATGTGGATGAAGTGTTGGACACTATCTCCAAGCATTGCTATTATAGTTTCTTGGATGGTTATGGTGGCTATAACCAAACCCAAATTGTGCTAGAAGATTAGGCCAAGACAACATTCATAAGTCCTTGGGGGACTTTTGCATATTGTAAGATGCCATTTGGTCTATGCAATGCCCTTACAACATTTCAACGCTTGGTCCTTAACATCTTCCAACAGCAAATTGGTAGTGCTATGGAAATGTTTATGGATGAATTCTCCACCTATGGAGCTATGTTTGAGCAAGCCTTTGACCACCTTGAGCAAGTATTGAAAAGACGTGTAGAAATAAATATGTAACTCAACTGGCAAAAGAGCCACCTCATGGTCCAAGAAGGCATTGTACTAGGGCATAGAATTACTCAAAAAGGGATTGAAGTAAACAGTCATCAAGGAATAACCCACCAAATAGAAATTGTTAAAGATGTTCGGTCATTCCTTTAACACATTGGCTACTACTGGTGATTCATAGGGAATTTTTCTAAGATCGAAAAATCATTAATAAAGCTTGCAAAGAAAGATGCACCTTTCATCTAGACCAAGGAATGTGAATAAGCATTCCAAAAGTTAAAAAAGAAACTGGTAGAAACACTAGTTCTATGGGCACCAGACTGGTCTAGACCATTCCACTTCATGATGGATGCATCTAACTATGCCTTTGGAGCTGTGCTCGCATAGTTGGACAATAAAAATGTCCACACTACATCCATTGTGCAAATTGAAGCATTGTGGGGGCACAATTAAATTACACCACCATGGAGAAGGAACTAATGGTAGTGGTGTATGCTCTTGAAAAGTTTAGGCACTATGTGCTTAACTACAAAGTATTTGTGCACATAGACCATGGTGCAATTTTCTTCCTCATGAACAAGCCAACAGTGAGCCCTTGTATCATATGGTGGCTTATGATCTTGCAAAACTTGAATCTCACAATGATAGACTGAGAATGTGGTTGTTGACCACCTTTCTCACTTAAGATGCAATAATAAAGAGGAGAAGAGCCTGCTCTCTGATTAGGTTCCAAACGAACTCCTCTTTACATGAGCAATAAATGATCAAACACTCATAGAAACAACATGGTATAATGGCATCCTCATCTATCTTCTCACTCAGGAGAAGCCACAAGATCTTGACTTTAGAAATAAGCAATAATTTCTTCATCAAGCCAAATACTTCATAGAAATCAATGGATACCTCTACAAGGTGTGTGTTGATGGCCTGATTCGTTGGTGTGTCCTTGATGAAGATCAACTGCGTGTTCTCAAGGATGCTTACAAAGGGCCTTATGTAGGCCACTATGCAAGGAGATGCACAACCATAAAAATTCTGATGGTAGAATACTATTAACCTACAATCTTCAGGGATGCCCATCAGTTTGTCCAATCTTGTGAATTTTGTCACTGATATGGTGGGATGACCACTTGAATGGAAGGTCCTCAATAGTTGATTCAACCACTAGAGCCTTTTAACATATGGGACATTAACTTCATAGGTCCCATCACATCCATGTCCAATAGAAAGCCGTATATCATCATAGTAGTCAACTACTGCACAACATGGGTAGAAGCAACAATTTNCATCATAGTAGTCAACTACTGCACAACATGGGTAGAAGCAACAATTGTTACTAATTGTACATCATCCACTACTGCTAGATTTATACAACAAAATGTTGTAAACAAGTTTGGGTGCCACGTGCACTAATTTCTAACAATGGAACTCATTTCACAGGTGCCACTTTTAGATAGTTGATGTAATGCTTAGGGGTTGACCATAAATTAACAACACCCTACCACCCCCAAGCTAATGGTCAAGTAGAGGTAACTAACTAAGAGATCACAAAGATCTTACCAAGAACCATAAGAAAATATAGGAGAGATTGGAGCACCAAACTCAATGATGCCCTCTAGGCCTATCGCTCAAGATGGAAACTCCCTATTAGCTACTCTCCCTATGAGTTAGTGTACAAAAAACTTCTAAGACTCCCAATCCAATTTGAGCTCCATACACTCTTAATAGCCTATGATCTAGATCTTGACCTAAGTCTAGCCATCTTGAAAGCCCAAATAAAAAGTAGTTGATCAACATCCAACAAGTGAAACCTTTCCTAGAGCCAAGACAAGCTAGTGCAACTACCACCTCAATGGATGGACAACCACGTTCCATTTTTTAGATCTCCTCCTTCCAACTCAATCATGGGGGAGATGGCCATCCATGCTAACGATCCATATGGTTTCTCAGTTTTACTAGTTTTTATTTTTTGTTTTCCACATTTTTGATTTTACAAGTTATTTATTTTACAAATTTTTTATTTTCAATTTTTTTTCAATTTTGCACCATCATTAGTACCTTTGAACCTTTCTTGATTATTTTACACTTTCTCATATATTTTAATTTTTTTTATTTAAGTGTGACTTTTTATTATTTTTGCTAATAAAAGTGCTTTATTGCTATAGGACACAGTGCCACCATTGCTATTTACCAATGATGGTTTGTGCTTAATGTTGTGATTGTTAATTTTTGGTTTCTATTTTTGAATTTTGATGTCTGATGACTATAACATGGTTTATTTTTCATGAAACAAGCAGTGAGTCCATGTCATTTATCCACCAAATAAAATCTATGGTTTTCCTTGTTCTAGGAGTTTGAGCTCCCTTCCATTAACAAAACTTTTAATCAATTGGTGACCTTGGTAGTTCTAGAATTGGGAAAGATTCAAAGGTTTGTAGAGGGTGTGACTTCAAGCAGACTCAATACACCTTGTACTCTTCTGCTTACTTGAGTGCTTGGGTGTTTTTCATGATCTTTTTACCATTCCATCCCAACCACTAATAAGAAGACAAATAAAGTCTTTGCATGGTGTGGTTCCCATCTGAAAAATAAAAAGAAAAATAAAAAAAATGATGGGAATTCAAATCACACCCCTTAGACACAATAAATGAATAAGCCTTTACATGGTGTGGTGCCCATTTCACAAAAAAAAAACATGATGGAAATTCAAAGCACATCCCTTAGATAAATAAACGAGCTACAAGCATTAGTTATGGGAATACAAGGACATGCACCCATGCTTGAAGGTCCTCTCTAACTAAGGCCCTCTCTCTATCTTGCTTCCTACTTCTTTTTTCCTCTCTTTTTGGAATGGTTGTTGTTTTATGGGAGCACTCTTGTGTCTTGAGTGGGTCAATTGGTCTTGGAGTGATGATTTGAAGTCACTGAAAGAGGCTGGTTTTGGTTCGGACTAAGGATGGATCTTCTTAGGTCATTTTAAACACATATTTCATAAGGGACTTCTTATGACCTCAATTCAGGATTCCATCTCACCTTCTTAGTCATCCATCTATGCTACCATAACTCACCTCACTACCAGTTTCCATGTTATGCTCGATTTCTTAGTTTGACGTGTTGGAATTTTTGGATAAATTCTTTTTGGTTGGTTCTTAACTTTTCATGACCATTAATCAACTATGGGGCCCACAGACTCCTTAGTTGGGGTTATGTAACGGCAACAAGGGCAGATGCCTGCTATGGGGAGGATCCACTTGCATATGTCTTAGTTTGATTAGTTGAGTTCCTTACCTTAGGCATTGTTATAATCCTATATTTCGCATATTCCATTGTGCACACCACTCTGTGCCCCGTACACTCTCATGTTCCACACCATTTTACCATTTTTCCTAACTTTCTTAATTTTTTGGGACTTCAACATTCTCTTCTCATATTTTAATCATGTTCATGCCTGTTTAGGCTTCTATTTGACCCTAATTTCATTCAAAATCTCTTTGTAATTTTCAAGTTTTGACCAAGTCAACAATGATCAGCAACTGCGTCGACAAGGCCTCATCGACGCAATACAAAGGTACTATAAATACCATTGAACACTTAGGAATTCTTCATATTTTGTCCATAACGTCCAAGGAGTTTTTGCAATTTTCAAAGCCTAAAACTTTCCCAAGCCTATAACTCTCACATCGTTTATCTAAATTATCCCATTCTTTGATCCTGCAATTATTTGAGGTAATCTCTTAGTCGTGGGGCTAGCAAAGCCAAAGGTTTTGATGATAATTTTTTCTAACTCCCCTAAAGGGTTAAGTAATAAATGCTATTAAATCATTAATTTTTAAGAATTTAACCCTTCCAACAACTTCGATAAACCAAAGATTAAATTAATAATTAACTACTTAATCTATCTAGTCATAATCACACCTTAGCCAAATCTAACCCTCTCATGAGACAAGGTATTGCAATCATTCTATGTTACATAATAATTACTAATCCATTGATATGTGTGATTATAGATGGCACCAAGACCAAAGAGACAACAAGAGAAGGGACCATCACAACCATAGGAGAAGTGACCTAGAGGAGGAAGAGGCCAACAAGAATATGGCCAAGAAGAGGCTGAGGCAACCCATGCAATAGGACCTCTCAAAGACAAGGCTGAGGTGGAATTTTTCCAACAGATTCCTGAAGAGGCAACCACATCTGAACATTCACAAGGAGGCAAAGTGCTAGGCCCTGTACCCAAACTAGAAGTCACACTCACATAGGCCTATCTCAACATAATTGGAAGCCATGAGGTCCAACGCTTAGTTCTCTAAGAACTAAATTTCATATCATTCATTGAACAAGCTCTAGAAGATGTCAAAACTCAACTACAAGCCTCTCACATGTGGCCAATCATTACTTCTAGTGGGGAGTGGTACATGGAAGAAACACATCTCTTTTGGAATAATAGAAAAGCAAGATTCGCTATGAAAATCAAGGACATCCAAGTGTTCTATTCAGTGGAGGCCATTGCATAGGTCCTTGGGCTGCTAGACATAGGAACACAATTAGTAGAGTTATCAACATAAGGCGACCCCAGAGCAAAGAAGGAGTGGACGCAGTGATTTTATGGGGCTGACTACAAGGAGTTTGGTGTGCTTACACTGGCAAAGTGAGTCTATTTTAAGATAGCAGCCTACCACCTCAATCCACCGGTGAGGCCCAGTAAGGTGATAGCCTTCTCCGCCCAAGCATGCACTTCTTTAAGTAGTAAATTTCTAGCAGATCTTCCACAACTAATCTATCTAGAGATAGAAAAGCACTTCAAGGAGTATGAATGTGAAAGAAAGACCTTACCTTGAACCTGCTTAATCAAAAAACTATGGAAAAGCATAGGGATAGCCTACTATGCAAATGATACACTTAGACATGCTCCTAGTGCTTCATGGAGCAATATGATGAAGGTTAAAATGCCTACCACGATCATGAAAAAGGTGCAACAATGTCCACCTCCATCACCTACTCATGAGCAAACACTGGAAGCTTGCACTGTGATTGAATGCATGTGAAAATTTTAAGAGTAGCTCTTGCAACACTGAGAGCAGCAGGTAGGAACTAGTGGTGGAGATCCATTTGTGTACAAACTAGCCATGAGTCACCTCAGAGAAGTGGCTCATACAATCATCCAGATGAAGGGAGGTGGATCATTGTTATCTGCCCAACAAACACAGCTGCCTGCAAGGTGGAATCCAAGTGCCCGAGAGGTGATGGTGTCTCTCTCTTAGCATCATCTGTTCCTAGAAATCTCTAGCAATGTTGCTTCCTTTTCGGTACACTTGGAGGAGGGTGAGGAGACAACCGTATTAGTGATGTAACACCAAGGGCAAGAGATAGCTATAGAGATTGTTGTTGATCGAGTCATTGAGGCATTAAATGCACCTGTGACACCTAAACTAGATGTATCTGCATTAAGAAATGTGCAGGCATCCGTAGGGACAATTAGTGGAAGATTAAGTGTAGCTCAACATAAAGAACTGTTGGATTGACTAGCGGGAATTGGGCAATTGAGTCCAAATATCTTTGATTTTTTAGATACCATCACTACAACTCAGTCAGAGTTGTTGGAGGCAATAGGCAAGTGCCTCATCTTGGAAGGGAAACTTGAACCAAATCAAGCACATAATCAACGCTTGGCTATGAAAGTTGCCAAATTACCTATCCAAATTGCTGAACCAACTCTTATTAACCCTACATTGACATGAGATGAAGCTTTTCAATAGCTTCAAGAATAGCTTAAGCAGGTTGAGGGAGAAATGGTAATGACAGTCTTTAATCAGTCAATAGTAGAAGTTGAAACTCATGCAGTATGAAAGGACTTGATGCAGATGCGCTAAGAAAATAAATCCTTGATTGCAAAAAACCATTACCTGTAGAACATTAATGTGCAAAAATAACAATTAGAAGAATTTATCGATCAACAGCAAGAGCAACTTGCTAGGACAAACACTAAACTGAGAAGACTAGCAATGGAGAATTGTAACCTCCCCATGGAGGAGGTTTGTGCCTTATGCTAGAAGTTAGCTATTAAGATTACCACTTGGAAGAATGAGGCTCTAAAATTCGAGAAAATTAAAAATCATTATAGAGACCAGGTTGGCCTACAAAAGGAGGTGAATGAAAAGTATCTCCAACTAGCAAAGGCAAAGGTCAATGAGGCTCTCCAGCAACTTCAACAAGGCAAAGAATTGTGGCAACCCATCATCGATGGGATTGATGCCTACAATAGGCTAGAAATTCACATAAAGGAGTTGTAGATTGAAGAGATGATAGAGTGCATGGAGTTGTCCAATCTCTGTTATGCAAACCTAGCAATGTTGACTACCAGACAGCCATGATCTAAACTTGAAAAGTTAGTGGTTAGCTTGTACTTGTTATATGAGGCCAAGTTCAAGACCCATAAAGACACCAAGCAAAAGCTTGTAGTTGTGAATGTTAAACTCGAGGTTCTCAAGGTAAGATTCACTGACCAAAGATTAGTCACAGAGAACCTGGCCAAATGAATGAATAGCTACCAAGCACTGCAGGACACACTTCGAGTGTTCAACATTGAGCACAAGCAAATTGCAGCCTGGTTTGTCAATGTGAAGGAGCTCTTTCCCATTTTTCCTTGTCCTTGGAATGTTCCAACCCTGGCCCACATCGGTGAAGCTGCATGGATTGTAATGATCCCAGGAGTAAAGAAGAGAAAATGAAGGTGTTATTGGATGCTTTTTGCCTTCCACTTGAAGTAGCAGTAGCAACAGGATAGCCATAGCTGCCTTTGCCACCATGCATGCTTGAAGCGAGTGAAGATCCCTTAAAATCTCAAGAGCCATCACCACTTGGGATTGTCTAACCTTCTCCATCAACTTCATGCCATCAAAGAACATGTTATCTAGTTTTAAAGAATCATGTCATGGTGTTCAATTTTGTGTTATTGTTACACCCCACCTAGAGCTAGTAGGTATGGTCATCTGCTTATGAGTTATAAATTACATGTGGAGTCTTAGTGGGTTTTTTAGAGATGAGTTAATGTATTTTATATGCTATGAGACTTCATTTTTATGTTATGATTATGCTATCTTTACATGCTTAACTAACATGAGNCAATCCCAAATCCAAGTTCAAAATAAGCAAAAAGTGTCCATAAGGCTCAAAATCCAGGAAAAGAAGAGAGCCAAAAGAAAAATAGGAAAAAAATAGACTCCTATGTGTTTCTATTTTTGTGAATAGAAAAACAAAAAGCAGAGACCAAAACCCAATTTCTCCTATAAGCGACAGTGACAAGGTGGTGGGAAAAATAATATAAAACTTACATGGTTACTTTATGTTTTGTTTTTAACAAAAGAAAAGCAATGTTGTGCCTTCCTCACATCACATGAGTTACTTTTTTCTCTTTTTCTTTCATGTGCACTATTTATTCTTTTTATTTTTTTCCTTTATTTTATTTTAATGACACATTTGCATAAGTTATTTTTTTCTGCTTCCATAACTAATAGTGTGAACTTCAATCATACGTAACAAATACACTGAGAACCCTAAATCAAAATCCATTTGAACTAATGAGATCCTTATTAGATGCACTACACATTCACATGCAACAACCACACCCGAACATCACGCAACATAGTGCTATAGTACCAATGCCAAACNTATCTTTTCCCTGTATTTTTGTGTTGGATTAATATATATAATCTTGCAATGGGGGCATGTGGGGTAGATAGCTCAAAGTCTAAGATTAGGCATGTTATTTTGCAAATTTTCCAAAATTGTATGATTTTGGTTACGAATTGTTTATTAATATTTATGGTATGTATGGTATGATGTCGACTTGTAGAATATGATATGTGGTGTTGATGAGACTCATATGATTGGAATGTGCTATTTGTGGGACCTATTGGAGCACGAGCATTTTTGGGCTTTCCAAGCCTTTCTAGTGATAATTAAATATTATTTTATGAATGAAACTTTGAATGCACATAACCTTGCTTAGAGGAGCCCAATTTAGCTAAAATTAGTGTCATTGGGATCGTTTTGAAAAGTACTTTATAATCATGGAGTTAGTTTTCTCTTTGGGAATATTTCATTTTGAAGGTTATTATAGTGGTCATTTGTATGGAAGTACGTGTCTTTTGAGAAATATGGTATTTTTTTGTCATATCAAGGTCTTCATGTTGTTATGTTGCATTGTGGTATTGTTTTCATGAAATGACTGTTAGAGGTGGGTCTGTGCAGTTATGTTTGTTTAGGTGTGGTGCTTATGATAGGTGTTGGCTTAAGCTAGCTGAATTGTGTATACATTTTCGCGACGGTGCTTGTGATGATTATTGGTGTGTGGTGCTAGCATGAGGATGTGGAATGATTAGTGATGAGGCACCCTAGAGGTAGTATTGTTTTGACCCCCACTGTGATGCATCGATAAGGCTCTTATCTTAGGCCTCATCCTGAGAGTGGGAGAGTGTAGGTGTTTTTGTCCCAATAGCTAGTTTATGGTATACGTGTGTTTTTCCCTATCGCTAGTCCTTCAGAAGGCTAGTGGTTGTAGGTCACAGGTTGACGGGCCCTAACACTAGTTGGATCAATAAAAGACTTGCAAGCAATGGCTGTTATGAGTACTCATGGAAACATTTCACATGATACACTGAGCACAGATATGCTAGCAACCATGTGAACTATGTATGTGATAGTATTGGTTTGTGAGTCATATCATTGAGAATAGGTGTTCTGTTTGGATTATGGTTATGTGGATCTTGAACTATTTATGGTATATCATGGGTCTAATGACATGGACATGATAGATGATGTTGGACCATGGCTTTGTCTATGCTTGTATGATAGTATGTTAGCTTTATGGGTGATATGGTGTGTGTTGTTTTGAGCATGCATAAGACTAACAGTGTCGCAGGTTGCCTTGTATAGGAGGGGAAAATCTTCTATGCTTAGTTGATTTATATTTTCACGTACAGTAGTGTGGACTAAATATCCTTGTATGAAACTCTCTGTATTGTACTCTTCTATATACGCTGATGAGGTTGATGTGTTTCTTGTATTTTTGCAGAGTAGTGTATAGTTTTCTTAATGTAAAGACATGCATTTTTTTATGATGTGATATGTATGTTTCATTTTTGGTATGGTAGGAAAGTTCTATATTATTTTACTTTTGTTATTAGCATGTGTTTTGCACATTATTGGTTCTAGTTGTCATGCTTCCATGCCAAGATTACGTGATCCTAGGCATCAGCTTGCCCTAGCTAGGGCAAGATGTTACATTGTGGTATCAGAGCTAGTTTACTCTGATGTTGTATGATGGTGGGGGTACTTACCCATTTGTGTAATTTCAGTTTACATAAATGTATAGTAGACATGGTCATGATGCTGGTGGGGCCTATAGACTAGAAGGGCCTAATGATGGATAGGAGCAACCTCTTCAAACATATAGCAATGGTCTTGCCAATAGGCAATTGGAGCTTGCACAACAATTGTTACAGATCCTGCAACAGCATCTTGTAGATAGTGATGCTTCTATTCCCATGATCAAGGAAGTGGAAAGTGGTAGTGGTAGTGGAGGCTCAGGAGAATCAAACAGGAAACCTATCAATAGGGAAGTCCACTCATTTACCTACTATTTCTAATTGGATCAAGGCTAGCAATCTTTCCATGAAAATATTTGACCCACAAAGTCCACTCATTTACCTATAGATCGCTAGACATGAGCAATGTAAGGCTCTTCTTGATTTTGGTTTCAATGTCAACCTTATCTTCCATGACATGTACAAAGCCTAGAACCTACCACCTCTCAAAAAGAGCAACATTCGTTTAGAATTGGTAGACCAGTCAATTACTATTCCTTTAGGGTTAGCAAAGGACATTGTGACCACAGTTTGTGGGTGTCCTATCTTGCCAATTTTATAGTGATCAAGGTTGATAATTGCAAAGGTGACTTCCCCATCATTATGGGAAGAGCTTAGTTAAGCACAATCAATGCACAAATGGGCATAAGGCACCTCTCATTGGAAATCTCCAAAGAAAATGAATTTGAACAGTTGGAGAAGAAGCATATCCCATGCATCGTGTATAGTGATAATGGGTGCAATGATGTGCAAAAGATTTTGTCCATCAAACATACATACATTAAAGCATGTAATCAATGTGCACAAGAAAACATATATTCAATGGTGTCTATACACAGCAACCACAAAACATGAGGACACCTAGTGGCTGACAACTAACTCAGAAAGCAACACATTATGCATGGAAACAACTGAAAGCCTAACATGTGCTTATGTTGAAGGCATGGATGAACTTGAACAAGTTCATCACCAACTCTCTAATGATGAAAATAATGATACCTCTCAAGGAGAGCTGGAAATCCCAGATAACTTCAAGCAAGAGCCCCTAGAGTTGAAAACTCTACCAACCAGAATGGAATATGCATTCTTAAACAATGGTAAGCCAATCATAATTAATGCCAAACTTGCTCTTGGATAAAAAGAAAGGCTATTGGAGGTGGTTAACAAATGGCCAACAGCCTTTGCTTGGTCATATTCTAAGCTGATAGGAATCAATTCAAGGATATGCCAATATCACATTTACACCGACCCAGCCATGAAGCCAAGAAGGCAACCATAGAGAGCGCTAAACCCCAAATTGAAGTAGATCATCAATGAGGAAATAGAGCAACCCCTCAAGGCAGGGTTTATCTATCCCATCATGGATAGTGAGTGGGTTAGTCCACTAGTAATCGTGCCAAAAAAAGGTGCAAGTGGCTTGTCTACATCAACTTCAGGCTGTTGAACATGGCAACATTTAAAGATCATTTTCCATTGCCATTTGTGAACCAAGTATTAGACACTATCTCCAAGCATTACTATTATAGCTTATTGGATGGTTATAGTGGCTATAACCAAATCCAAATTGCGCCAGAAGATCAAGCCAAGTCAACATTCACAAGTCCCTAGGGAACTTTTTCATATTGTAAGATGTCATTTGGTTTATTCAATGCCCCTGCAACATTTCAACATTTGGTACTTAGCATCTTCCAATAGCATATTGGTAGTGGTATGGAAATATTTATGGATGAATTTTGCACCTATGGAGCTATGTTTGAGCAAGCCTTTGACCACCTTGAGCAAGTATTGAAAAGACGTGTGGAAATAAATCTATGACTTAGCTGGCAAAAGAGCCACCTCATGGTCCAAGAAGGCATTATACTGAGGCATAAAATCACTCAAAAATGGATTGAGGTAGACCCTAAGAAAAAAAGGGTCATTCAAGGAATAACCTATCAACTAGAAACTGTTAAAGATGTTTAGTCATTCCTTGGACACATTGGCTACTACTGGCAATTCATAGAGAATTTCTCTAAGATCGTAAAATCATTGGTAGAGCTTACAAAGAAATATGCACCTTTTGTCTAGAGTAGGAAATGTTAACAAGAATTCCAACAATTAAAGGAGAAACTCATAGAAACACCAATTCTACATGCACTAGACTAGTCCATACCATTCCACATCATGACGAATGCATCGAACTATGCCCTAGGAGCTATGCTCATGTAGTTGGATAATAAGAAACATCCATACTACATCCACTGCACAAGCCAAAGCATTTTGGGGGCACAATTAAATTACACCACCACAGAGAAGGAACTAATGGCAATGGTATATGCTCTTGAAAAGTTTAGGCACTATGTCCTTGGCTACAAAGTATTTGTGCACATGAACCACAGTGCAATCTGCTTTCTCATGAATAATCCAATGGTGAGCCCTCGTATCATACAGTGGCTCGTGAACATACAAGAATTTGATCTCACAATGATAGATCAAAAAGGGACTGAGAATGTGGTCATTGACCACCTCTCTCACTTAAGATGGGATAATAAAGAGAAGAAGAGCCTGCTCTCTGATCGATTTCTAGACAAACTCCTCTTTACAAAAGCAATAAATGATAAAATGCCTACAAAAAAACATGGTATAATGGCATCCTCACCTATCTTCTCACTTAAGAGATGCCACAAGATCTTAACTTTAGAAAGAAACAACAATTTCTTCATTGGGCGAAACACTTCATAGAAATCAACAAACACTTCTACAAGGTATGCGTTGATGGTCTGATTCGTTGGTGTGTCCTTAATGAAGATCAATTGTGCATTCTCTAGGATGCTCATGAAAGATGTTGCAGAGGCCACTATGCAGGGACATGCATGACCATAAAAATCCTAATGGTAGGATAGTATTGGCCTACAATCTTCAAGAATGCCCACAAGTTTATCTAATCTTGTGAACGTTATCAACTAGATGGTGGGATGATCGCTCAAATGGAAGGTCCTCAATAGTGGATTCAACCACTGGAGCCTTTTGACATATGGGATGTTGACTTCATGAGCCCCATCACACCCATGTCCAATGGAAAGACATATATCATCATAGCAATTGACTATTGCATAAAATGGGTAGAAGCAGTAGTCATTACTGATTATACATCATCCACGGCTACTAGATTTATACAACAAAATATTGTAAATAGGTTTGGGGAGCCACGTATACTAATTTCTAACAATGGAACTCATTTCACAGGTGCCAATTTTAGAAAGTTGATGTAATGCTTGGGAGTTGAACATAAATTAATAACATCCTAACCCCCCTACCTCCCCTCCTAAGCCAACAATCAAGCAGAGGTAACTAATCGGGAGAGCACAAAGATCTTAATAAGAACCATAAGCAAATATAGGAGATATTGGAGCACCAAATTCAATGATGCCCTCTGGGCCTATTGCTCAACATGGAAACTCCCTATAGGCTACTCTACCTACAAGTTAGTGTACAAAAAACTTTCAATGTTCTTGATCCAGTCCTAGTTCCATACACTCTCAACAGCCTGTGATCTAGATCTTGACCTAAGTCTAGCATAGAAAGAAATATTGATAAACCTAAATCTGCTACATGAAAACTGATTGGTGGTCCTATCTTTGAATGAGGTGCACAAGGCATTCAACAAGTAATGTCATGACCTCAAAATATGGAAAGTAACATTTTAACCAAGTGATAAGGTTCTCTATTGGAACCCCAGACATGTACCCCAGAAGACAAAATTCCAAACATTGTGAAAGGGACGTTATAAAATTGATCAAATCACTACCATAGGGATAGTTGGCTATCACCTTACTGGGCCTCACCGTTGGATTGAGTTGGTAGGCTGCTATCTTAAAATAAACTTGCTTCGCCAATGTGAGCACACCAAACTCTTTATGGTCAACCCCATAACACTGTTATGTCCACTCCTTTACTCCGAGGTTACCTTGTGTTGATAACTTTGCCAACTATGTTCCTATGTCTAGTAGCCCAAGGACCTATGCAATGGCCTCTACTGAGTGGAACACTTGGATGTCTTTGATTTTCATAGCGGATCCTGCTTTCTTATTATTCCAAAAGAGATACGTTTCTCCAATGTACCACTCACCACTAGAAGTAATGATTGGCCACATGGGAGAGGGTTGTAATTGAGTTCTGACATCTTCTGGAGCCTATTCAAGGAAAGGTCCAAAATTCAGTTCTTAGAGAATTGAGCGTTTGACTACATGGCATCTAATTATGTTGAGAAAGGCCTATGTGAGTGTGACTTCTAGTCCAGGTATGGGGCCTAGCACTTCACCTTGTTGTGAATGTTTAGATGTGGTTGCCTCCTTTGGAATTTGTTGAACAAATTTCACCTTGACCTCATCTCTGAGAGGTCTTGTTGCATGGGTTACCTCAGCCTATTCTTGCCCATGTTAGCCTCTTCCTCCTCTAGATCACTTCTCCCATGGTTGTGATGGTCCCTCCTCCTGTGATCTCGTCAGTATTGGTGCCATCTGTCATCACACATAACAACAGATTAGTAATTATTATGTAACATAGAATGATTGGAATACCTTACCTCATCAGGGGGTTACATTTGGCTAAGGTGTGATTATGGCTAGATAGATTAAGTAGTTAATTATTAATTTAATCTTTGGTTTAGTGAAGTTGTTGGAAGGGTTAAATTCTTAAAAATTAATGATTTAATGGCATTTATCACTTAATCCTTTAGGGGAGTTAGAAAAAATTTTGAAAAAATTATCATCAAAACCTTGGGGTTTGCTACCCCTACAACTAAGAGCTTACCTTTGGTAATTGCAATATCGAAGAATGGGGTCATTTGGATAAATGGTGTGAGAGTTATAATAGACTTGGGAAGGTTTTGGGCTTTGAAAATTGCAAAAACTTCTTAGGAAATATGGACCAAATGTGAAAAATTCTTAAGTGTTCGACGATATTTATAGTATTTTTGTACTGCGTTGATGGGGCCTCAGCGAGAGGACCTAGTCAACATGGTCAACTGCGTCAACAGGGCCTCATTGATGTAGCTGTTGACCACCATTAACTTCCATTGACTTGGTCAAAACTTAAAAATTACAAAGAGATTTTGAACGAAATTAGGATCAAATGGAAGCCTAAACAACCACGAACATGATGAAAATGTGAGAAGAGGGTGTTAAAGTCCCAAAAATTAAGAAAATTATAAAAAATGGTAAAAATGGGATGGAAAATAAGAGTTCAAGAAGCACAGAGTGGCTTGCATAATGGAATATGTGAAAGATAGTATTATAATGATGTTGAAGGTAAGGGACTTAACTAACTAAACCAAGAGATATGCAAGTGGGTGCTCCCCATAGTAGACATCTACCCTTGTTGCCCTTGCATAACCTCAACTAAGAAGTTTGTGGGCTCCAGAGTTAATTAATGATCATGAAAAGTTAAGGACCAACTAAAAAGAATCTATCCAAGAATTCCAACATGTCAAATTAAGATATCGAGCATAACATAGAAACTAGCAGTGAGGTGAGTTATGGTAGCATAGATGAATGATTGAGAAGGTGAGATGGAATCTAGAATTGAGGTTGTAAGAAGTCCCATGTGAAATATGTGTTTAAAATGACTTAAGAAGATCCATCCTTAGTCTAGACCAAAACTAGCCTCTTTCAGTGACTTTGCATTACCACTCCAAGACCAATTGATCCACTCAAGACATAAGAGTGCTCCCATAAAACAATAACCATTNTAAAATGACCTCAGAAGATCCATCCTTAGTCCAAACCAAAACCAGCCATTTTCAGTGACTTCGCATCACCACTCTAAGACTAGTCCACCCACAAAATATACAAGAGTGCTTCCACAAAACAACCACCATTTCATAAAGAGAAGAAAAGAGAGAAGTAGGAAGTTAGAGAGGGCCTTAGTTAGAAGGGACCTTCAGGCATGGATGCATGTCTTCCTAGTCCCATAACCAATGCTTGTGGCTTGTTTATTTTTTCAAGGGGTTGAATTCCCATCATTTTTTCTTGAAATGGAAACCACACCATGCAAAGACTTATTCGTTTATTGTGTCTAAGGGGTGTGCTTTGAATTCCCGTCATGTTTTTTTTTTTTAAAATGGGAACCACACCATGCAAAGACTTTATTTGTCTTCCTATTAGTGGTTGGGATGGAATGGTAAAAAGTTCATAAAAACCACCCAAGCACTCAAGTAAGTAGAAGAGTACAAGGAGTATTGAGTCCCCTTGAAGTCACACCCTCTACAAACCTTTGAATCTTTCCCAATTCCAAAACTACCAAGGTCACCAATTGATTAAAAGTTTCTTTAATGAAAGGGACCTCAAACTTCTAGAATAAGGAAAACCATAGGGTTTATTGGGTGAATAGATGACGTGGACTCACTACCTATTCCATGAAAAATAAACCATGTCATAGTCATCAGACATTAAAATTCACAAATAAAAACCAGACATAAACAATCACAACATTAAGCACAAACCATCATTGGTAAATAGCAATGGTGGCACTGTGTCATATAGCAATAAAGCACTTTTATTAGCAAAAATAATGAAAATTCACACTTAGACAAAACAAAGTAAATATATGAGAAAGTGTAAAATAATCAAGAAAGATTCAAAGGTACTAACGATGGTGCAAAATTTATTTGTGATAGTATCCTATATAATTGATTAGAAAACTATGCAAAGCATAGGGATAGTTTGCTATGCAAATGATACATTCAAACATGCTCCTAGTGCTTTGTAGGCTAAGATGATGAAGGATAAGATGCCTACCACGACCATGGAAGAGGTCTAGCAACGTCCACCTCCACCACCTACTCATGAGCAAACATCAAAGGCTCACACTGTGGTTGAACACATGTGAAAATTCTAAGAGGAGCTCTTTCAACAACGAGATCAGTAGGCAGAAACTAGTGGTGGAGATCCATCTATGTATAGACCAGCCATGAGTAACTTCAGAGAAGTGGCTCATACAATTAGCCAAATGGAAGAAGATGGATCAATCCTATCTGCATAACGAACGTAGTTACCTGCAAGGTCGAATCCAAGTGCCCAAGAGGTGATGGTGTCTCTCTCTTAGCATCATCTATTCCCAGAAATCTCTAGGAATGTCACTTCCTTTTCAGTGCACTTGGAGGAGGATGAGGAAGCAACCATATTGGTGATGCAGCACCAGGGGCAAGAGATAACTATAGAGATCGTTGATGATCAAGTTGTTGAGGCATTAAATGCACCTGTGACACTTGAACTAGATGTTTCTACACTAAGAGATGTACAAGCATCCACAAGAATAATTAGTGAAAAATTAAGTGCAACCTAGCATGAAGAACTGCCAGACCAATTGGTGGGAACCCGACAACCTATTCTAGATATCTTTGATTTTCTAGATACCATCACTACAACCCAGTCAGAGCTATTGGAGGCAAAGGGCAAGTGCCTCATCTTGGAAGGGCAACTTGAACCAGCTCAAGAACATAATAAATGCTTGGCTACAGAAGTTATTGAATTACATGCCCAAATTTCTAACCCTCTCTTATCAACCTTACATTACCACGAGATGAAGCTTTTCAACAACTTCAAGAACAACTTAAGTGGGTTGAGGGAGAACTGGTAATGGCAGTCTTTAATCAGTTAATAGCAAAAGCTGAAACTCATGCAATACAAAAGGACTTAATGCAGATTCCTTACCTACTGAAAACCATCACCTATGAAATGTTGATGCACAAAAACAATAGTTAGAAGAATTTATCCATCAACAATAAGAGAAACTCACCAGGGAAAACATTGAACTAAGGAGATTGGTAGCAAAAAATTGTAACCTCTCCATGGAGAAGGTCCATGCCTTACACCAGAAGTTAGCTATTGAGATTGTAGCCTAGAAGAATGAGGCTATGAAATTCGAGAAAGTTAAAAATCATTACAGAGACCACGTTGGCTTATAAGAGGAGGTGAATGAAAAGCATATTTAACTGGCAAAGGCAAAAGTTAATGAGGCCTTCTAGTAACTCCAACAAGGTAGAGAATTGTGGTAACCCATCATCAATGGGATTAATGCCTACAACAAGGTAGAAATTCACATAAAGGAGTTGCAGATTGAAGAGATGACAGAGTACATGGAGCTATCGTATCTCCGTTATGCAAACGTAGCAATGTTGACTATTAGAAGATTGTGGTCTGAACTTGAAAAGTAAGTGGCTAGCTCGTACTTGTTGTATGAGGCTGAGTTCAAGACCCATAAAGACACCAAACAGAAGCTTGTAGTTGTGAATGCTGAACTTGAGGTTCTTAAGGTGAAATTCACCAACTAGAGATCAATCACAAAGAACCTCGCCAAAAGAATGAATGACTACTAAGCATTGTAGGACACACTTTGTGCATTTGACATTGAGCACAAGTAATTCACTGCCTGAGTTGTTAATGTGAAGGAGCTCTTTCTGGTTTTGCCTTATCCTTGAGATGTTCCAACATTGGCCCACATTGGTGAAGCTGCATGGACTCTGAACGATCCCAGAAGTAGAGAAGAAAAAAATGAAGGCATTATTAGATGCTTTTTTCCTTCCACCTGAAGTAGCAACAATTGAAGGATAGCCATCACTGCCTTTGCCACCACACATGCCTGAAGCCAGTGAAGGTTCCTCAGAACCTCAAGAGCCACCACTACCTGGGACTATCTAAATTTCTCCATCAACTTCACACCATCAAAAAACATGTTCAATTTTGAAGAATTATGTCATGGTGTTTAATTTTGTGTCATGAACACCACAATTTTTGTAATGTTTTGATCCATACAGTGGGCACTCAGTTGTTATGTCCATTTTGTCTTATTTTATTTTGTTATGCCAAAGTTAGTCAAAGTTCCATACCTTCCCAATTTTGTAAAGAACTTGAAGACGAGTTTTTATTCAGTTGTGGGGGTATGATGAGTTTTGGTTTGTCACATCGACTAGGCCCTATCAATGAGGCCCCATCGACATAGTCTATTGCATCGACGAGGCCCCATTAATGCAGTCAATTGCATCGATGCAATCCTATCAACGCAAGGGTCTATCCTAGTTTATAAATACAAGCCACCAACCGCATTTAGGATTGATAGTAGTAGCAGAGCTCTTGTAGTTTGTCTATTCAAAAGTTAGAATATTTTTCCCGAGTGCTCGTAGCAGGAGTCATTAAGTGTACGAATATTTATTCGAGCATTATTGTACTTGAGTATGAAAATCAGTGTGACAATAAAGATGAGATTTTTGATAAACCTTGCAGCAATCTAGATAGATTAAATATTTCATTTATGCATTTATGTTTTCAATTACTTATTCAATGTTTTTCAGTAATTAAGCTACTTAAGATAATTGAGCAAGATAAACTAGATAGATTAAATACATAAGTACGACCGCTTTGAGCATAACATGTATTCACTTGGTAATCCCCGCAGCGTTATTGCTTGGTATGCCCAATAGCGTAGCACTTGGTAACCTAGTAGCGAATACGTGGGTTCAGGACGTGTACAGAAAGTGGGACAGGATACTTATGTTAGGATTAGCTAGAGGCTAGTAGGTTAGTTACATTGAACTAGCCATTAAATTACCTTGTCTTTATCTCTATTCAAGCACCAAGACTATAAAACATAAAACTATAAAACTCATATGCCTCAATTACACTTAACCATGTCATGTGCTTCATAAGTGTAATTAGAAAGACAATGAATGACCTTAGGGCAAGGTTCACTGCCTAGAAGACTAGTACATTGGAAACTATAAAGTCCACGAAATTCGACTAGATTGCACATGAACACTCTATGATTCATATGGTTGGACGTAGGGGTACCTCGCTGCTCATCAAGCATTATTTTTATCTTCATAATTTCCAAAAAGAGTGGTAGTTACCATTTTAGTTATATCTCTCTCATTTATTAGCCTTCGTGTATGATTCTAATTGCATTTGAAATTCGAGATGTGGCTACAAGCAATTCAAATCTCATGTAAAGTTCATATGCCAATTTGGAGATATATGCTCTACAAATTATATAATTTTCTACTTCCCAAAACTATTTTAGAACAAGTGATAGTAAATAGAATCATTGTATCTCTCTCATTTTGTAATGGTTTAATTGATTCTTGATTCATTGGAAAGGTACAATTTGCAAAAATAATTAGTTAAAATCTTACAATCAAAGTTAATTTCCATACGAAAACTACCTTTATATAGCTACATCAATAACTATGCTAAATTGTAAGAATTTGTAGTCTTTGCAAATGGCCACTTCTCTTTTGAGGGGCTCTAATCAATTCTAGTCAATTTGGGGTTTATCTATATAGCTACATTGATAACTATCAATTGATGGTGAGTTGTAAACAAGGGCAATAAATAGTCTAATCAATTTGTGTTTTATCTATACCACTCTTACATGTAATCAAATGTTGAGCCTTCTTAAAATATGTATTTACAATTACACAATCACAGTCACTTGCAAATTATAACTATGAATCTCCAATGTCATTTTGCTCTCCAAATTCATGTCCTTTATGAAATTTTTCATGTCTCATTCTTATGCATCTACTATGAGTACTGAAACCCCTTCCAATAAATATATTTTCTTGCTAAGAAATTCCTTAAAGCACCAAATCCACTAAATCTCAAAAACCTTACTGGTAAAGCTTTCTAAGCCAACTTCTCAAGGGTATATATGAATGACTTCATTTCCAAGTACAATTTTTATACCCATAATCTAAATATCATTACACTTAATTATCCCACACTACCATCGACTACCTATCCCACCTTGCCATTTTGCCATTGAACAATAATCATGGCCACTTATTTTCGGTCATCATCCTTGCCTAAATGGCAACACTGATAATCTTGCCAATTTGCAACCTTTCTCCCCTTCTATCTTGTTGGCAAAACCTTCACTTGCATATTTTCAATTATTAAGCATGATCAAGGTTCACACTCTTGTTGAATCTTTATAGACCAAAATGCAATAATAACTTCAAATGTGGTACATCTTATCATGAGTTTTTAAGGATTTCATACATTAGTTGTGTGATTGGTCCACAAGTTGTTTACCAACATTCTATTAGGGTGAATGCAAAATGGTTTACATTTTTAGTACCTATTGATGCGTAAATTTTGAACATATTAACACCTGCAAAACTCATTTAAAGAGACTATCGCTTAGGGTGCCTCTCCTATGGGTACAACAACATGGGAATAGTCTTAGATAGAAGGGCAACATGGCGTGTCAGTAAATTAAATAATTTCAATGTGTAACTGAAAATAGAAACCCAAAACAACTCAGCATGGCTTTAAAATCTCGGCAAAGACACTTGGACATTAAAAGTAAAAGCATGAAACAGTTAACAAATGAAATGTAGTTTACTAGAAATTTTAAAGAAACGCATGTTCTGTATTTCAAACACACAACAGACATGATCATGATTGAGGTACAAGAATTTAAAATGCAAAATAAGACAAATACTTAGCTCAGAAATGAGCACAAATAAAACTTCTTGTACAACCTTATCTACCCGTGTTCTCCAGTAGCACACCTCCTTTGACAAGACTGCAACCTTTGACTATTCATTCTACCCACTGCTCGAACTACCTTTAGGAGAGCCATCCAACAAGTAACAAAAGTAAAAAAGAACCTTGGCATTTTCCCCACCATGTCTTTAGCCTTCCAAATTCCCCACCACTGTAGCTTGTTTTCCCCCCTACTGTATCTGTCCCCCTTTCTTTGGCCCCCTTTCTTTGCCTCTAGCCCCAGGGGTTTTCAGGGCCCCTCATCTTCTACCTCTTCCACTTCCACCAAACCTACACATGACCAGATCCCAACGAGAGCATAATTGAAAAGAATATTTCCATTACTCCTGTTCAAAAAAAATAGGAGAGAAACGACAACCAAAGGCCTTAGGCCTCATAACGACAGCATCAACCAGTAACGCATAGCTAACAGTAATGGCCACCACCTACGTGCAAATAACAACAACATCTACCACCCACGTGCAGCAAAACCATCATTATCAACCACTATGCCATAAACCCTTGCTTCCGATGTTAGACTTGCACCTCGTGGTTGCGTTACACAGAAGAAGAGAATGCACCATAAACATGATTCTGCAGATTGGATGACATGCTTGAACACTCATCTAGCACTAAAATCATGGTATTCGACAGTTGTTGCGAAATGCTTTGCAGCTACTAGTTGAGCAATTCATTATGGACAAAGGCCACTTTGTTGATGCTTTTGTTGTAGGTGCAATAAGGCTACCAGTGTAACTGGCTAGTGTAAAAGTTCAATGTAACACCATTTGCTACTAACCACCCACGTATTTTCTACCAACTCATCCCAAAAATAAAAAGAAGTAGCATGCCTCCATCACTGTGCATGAAGCTAGGCTATCAAATTGAAGGCAATGCTAATTTGAGAAATATCAATAATGGATAATCATTATAGATGCTATATATATTTCAATCCTAACTCACAAGTGTTACAAAAGATAATAATGTTTGTTAAGGTAAATAAACCAAAGGTTTGGAAAAGATACTATTTTAAAACATGCTATATTTAGTTTACCTTAAATGTTGGATGGTGTGTCTTTGTTTAGGTTTTTATCTAATTAACTATTACCATTTGTAGGGCCCATGGATTTTGGGATGTACGATATTTTCAATCCTTTATTATATAGGATATTATCAAAAATAAATTTGCAAAAGATCAAAACTTATAGAATTTCTAATTATTGTGGAATTAAGACTTTTTAAACATAGCCCATGCCTAGCATGGGTGATGTTGGCATCAACAGTACCCTAGTCTCTTTCACATTTCCAGAGAAGCAATACCACTAATTTACAATTCTTTAAGTGCCAGAAATTTCACATCTTCCCCGACCATCTTGGTAATTGAAGTATTCCATTCCGGTAATTCGATGTACTTTATAAAAAGCAAATCATAGTGTCTGGTGAGATTTAAGATTCACTCACCCCATAATAGCTGGCAGTATCAAAGCTGGCTGATAATTATTACCTCAATAGTTAACGTACGTGATTGGATGGGCTTTAAAGGCCAAATTACGAATATTAGATATAAATTATTGGTGATTATTTTGATTTTACATCTCACTCTATCCCAATCGCTGGCTGATAATTAAGTCACGATAAACGGCAGAAAATGACACCTCTGCTCATTGTAGATCTCTTGGTTTCTTCATCACTCGATACGATAGGGGGCGCGATTGGAGGCACCCATTCAGTGCAGCTAAACTATTGTCTCTGCAAGGGGTCTTTCCCCAGCACTTTGTTGCAACTCCAAACTGTTTGCCATAAATTTCAGGTTAAGTGTCATGTAACATTAATTTTCAAAAATGCTGATCAGCTTTTGAGCTTATCCATAAATCTTTGTAACAAACATTATATTAAATCCTTCAGATTATGCAGCAAATATATCCCAAATTAAACCGACCTAGTTCCAAAAGACAGTTATAAAATCACCGAAATGGTAGCTCAACGATGTTTTATAGATATAAAATCACTGAAACGGTACCTCAACGTTTAACAGAGCCACAACTCATTAGTAAGTTTTTACCAAAGAAAACTGAAAGTGGAACTTCAGATTTTTACTGCACCCAAAAAGATCCTTTGAATTTCTCAGCCTCGAGTCAACTGAGACATTTCTTTTTCCTACATCTCACCATACAGGATTTGGATTAAATCTGGGCAATTTTGGATGCAAGTCTTGTTAAGAAACTGCATTAAGAAGAATTATAATGCAAAAGGAAAGATGGCTGTTTTGTAGCTCAGAGACTGAACTTTACAGATACTTTGAGAAATCACATTAAATGATACAAGAGTTCACTAAAATTTGATAACAAAATCATTTGAGCAAAAGCAAATAACAATTTAAATCAATTTACAGAAACGAGATCACAATGTCTCCAACACAAAACGAGATCAAGAAGCAAGAAAAAAAGAGTCTTTAGCATGGCACTATGGGTTTATAGTACTGAGGAAAACCAAAATGACGTTGCAGAAATCTAAGTCAGCCATAAATTGAAATCCTAAATCAAGAAGAGGAACAGGACCCTGTAATAAAAAAAAATCATTTAAAATAAATGTTTAAAAGTTACCTATATATTCTGGTAATACCACAATAAACACTTCTTTTCTTATAAATTCTTCACGGTAAAAATTGTCCTTACCTTCCTTTTTGCTCATGTAATGAATAATACCGGAGTATCCACTTCTTTTATTCAGTCTTCAGAGAAATTTTTCCACTTTCCTTCTATTGCAAGAAATAATAACAAAATGCTCACTTGTTTCTCATGCATTCTTCATGGTACAAATTTTCCTTAACTTATGCAATGAATGACATCAATATAGGATGTACACGAAACTACCAAGGCGAAGGCGCTGGCATTTCCTCCAATTTTCCATTTTTCGTCAGTGCATACAAATGCTTAATAAGATATGTATAAAATGTGCTGGCATTTCCTACAATTTCCCATTTTTCATCCGTGCATACAAATACTTAATAAGATATGTATAAAATGTGCTGGCATTTCCTACAATTTCCCATTTTTCATCCGTGCATACAAATACTTAATAAGATATGTATAAAATGTGCTGGCATTTCCTACAATTTCCCATTTTTCATCCGTGCATACAAATACTTAATAAGATATGTATAAAATGTGCTGGCATTTCCTACAATTTCCCATTTTTCATCCGTGCATACAAATACTTAATAAGATATGTATAAAATGTGCAAAATTCGATGGTGTGTTCTTGCCACTTCTTCCTTGTCCCACATTAATCCCCTAATTCCTTATCCCACCATGCTTCTTGTCTCACTCACACTGCTACTGTGACCTCCCTACAGAATTTGTCCCATTAGAGTTCCTTCCCCTCCTGTCGTTGCTTCTTATACTGAAGATACTCTTTATATAGATTCCCCACTCAATAGTAAGGTTTTCCTGTTTGATTAATTAAAAACAGAACAGAAAATTGATACCAGTATTTGCTACAGATAAGCTGCAGCAATGGATTCTTAAATGGTTTGGTCATGTTCAAGAAGGTCAGGTAATGAACCTATAAAAAAAAGTTACCACATCGAGAGAAAGCCCAAAAAAGGCATGAGAAGAAACAATTAAAAAAGATGCAATAAAATTACAAGTTGGAAAAAGGCTACGGCAATGACAATGATGATTTGCCAATGAACTTGTAGCTTTGTTTCCATTGACACCTACATGCAACTTTGGACCTCAAAACGAAGAGAACATAAATTACACTGCTACAAAACTGAAAATCCTCATAAAAGTCCCATTTTGCTATCAACCCTTCCCTAAATCAATGCTCAACGAAAATCTGGTAGACTAGAGGTAAAACTTTTGTTGAGCACTACTTTAGGAATGGTATGATTTCTCAATTAAAAGAGACCACCACTTGGCGTGATGGTAAGGTGCCTGGTTTTGAGCCTGGGCACAGCCACTCAAAAGAGGTTAGGTTTTTGCTCATCCACCAACCCCCTAGGACCCTGCTTTGGCAGGATAAGCATTGAGCCTCTAGGTAAATATCCTTTTTACAATTTCTCAATTAAAATTGTGGTTAACTATAAAAGTTGATATCACTTTGATATCAATTGTTGCATATTAGATATCAGTTTAACATCAATACTCCTTGACAATATCAAAGATTTCCGAATTGAAACAGATTTGAATAAGGTAGACACTTTCCTGATCTCTAAGAATAAAGGTTATGAAGTTCTATTTTAATAATAAAAGAATCAACTCACTTTTCAAATATACAGCAACTCTTGAATGATACAAGACAATTGTTGAATGTTTACATTCCTAGTTCTGCCATACACAATCTGCAATTCGCTAACATAAGACAATTCACGATTATTTTATCTTCCCTTCATCCATCATTCAAAGAAGTTGGCACTTCTCATGTGCTGTGGTACAACAAAATTGGAAATCTTAATGTCTCCAAAAAAATATAGAAATCAGGGTTTTCCTGTAAAACTATTTTTGTAACATGTATATACTAGAATGTGTCGTTCAGAAAACTTTTCTAGCACAAGTAACAAGAAAACAAAAATCATTTGTCCAAACTTCTAGCACAAGTAACAAGAAAATAAAAATCATCTGTCCAAACTTCAGAGAACAATACGATGGGAAATCTACAAACTGTTTAAGGTCCTTCTAATTCATGGCATTCAGCATATATTGCCCTGAAGCTCTTGTATTTGCAAGTTGGCAATCTTTGATATTATCAAGGAAAATTGATATAATGCCAATGGAATACATAGCTATCAATCAATACTTGCAATATTTTAGAAGCCAAGCAAATCAATCGGCTGCAATGGCAGCGTACCGCAATTCAGAGTCTGTTATAAGTTGCTATGTCATGCGTAACAACATTATAAGAAACTTGAGAAAATTTATGGGTATCTCGAGGAGGACTACATGATTCCACGGAACAATTTAAGCAGCATATCAAATAACATTAGTGAAAACAGTATAATATAATAATAATTTAGTAGAAAAGGTTAATATTTTAGAAAATGTGTTTCTTCAGTGAAAATTCATTAGCAACATAAGTGATTATTGACGTGCAGAAGAGCACTTCAAAACATATGACAGCTAATCAAATAGGACAGGTGCAGCAGAATAAACACCAATGTTATCATCCCAAAAAAATCAATAAGAAGGAACCAAAGATCAATCCTAAAATACGACTTAAACCCGTCAATTGAAAGGTTTGGAGACTGTACAAGTGCAGGGTTCACGCAAAATGTCTTCATTGCACATTGCATATTACATGGCTCAAATCAGCAAACAGAATTGACAAACGTTTTTCCCTTTAAAAAAATAAAAGATAACGTATGACCTGGAAGTACAGTTGCATCCAAAACAAAAAGCAATCACAAACTGCCTCGTAAAATTACATATGCAAGGCTGTTGCAGAGAAGAGGGGAAAAAATTACAACGGTATGGAAACGCATGCTAAAATCCGGCACCGCTCAAGATACATATCTGCTGCTGTCGTTGCTTTCACACCAATCCAACGAACCAACATTCCTTAAACAATAGAGAGAAAAAGAACAGAAACAGAGAAAGAGATTGCACTGCAAATCCTGCAAAAAGATCAAATAACCTAAAACAGCACAAGTACCAGAACCAAGAAGATGATGAACAACAACAACAACAAGAACACAGCCTCCTCCTGCTCGCCCGGAACCATGGTCTGCGGTGCGGCGCCCTATTTTTACACAGTAACAGTCTCTGGATCTGAAGGAAGACGGCGGCGGCAGATGAGGGTAGAGGAAAAGAAAAAACCAGAACCGAAACACCACCGAGAATTTCGGGGCTTGGTAGGTCAGTTGTTGGAGATACAATTGAAGCCGTTGCAGATACCTAACCAGATGGCGAACAGAATGGCACAGACGGCCACATCCAGAAGCAGAACCACGCGCACATTACGCCACCACATACGCTGAGCCATCTGTTGCCCTTTACTGCGTCCGCTCACGCCGACGCCCCCACTGGCGCACCGCTGAACCGAAATCCCCATTCCCATGGCGCCAGGACCCGGTCCGGCGCCATCGCTGTTGTTGCTGCTGCTATTATTATTATTATTATTATTATTATTATCCACCATAACATCAATACCCTTATGAGCCACCGACCTGACCTTCACGGCAGCCTCGGAATCCTCCGCGGACGCCGCCGCCTGATCGCGGACCTTCTTCTTCTCGTGTTTTCCGGCCTTCGGCAGCAACGGACAGAACGATCTCTTGTCCGCGGACGTTTCCTCCGTCCCCGAACTCGCCGTCGTCGTCGTCGGCGGCGGCGGCGAGGCGGGGCCGTCGTGGACGATGGGGGGCTGTTGCTGCGGCGCGGGCTCCGTCGCGACGGAGTTGTGGGGGATGCCGACGAGGGGCGCGACGAGGCGGCGTAGAACGGGGGCGGTGTCGCGGCGGAGCGACGGCGCGTGGGTAAGGAGGACATCGTCGGAGGCGACCAGCAAGAGGCCGCGCGACTTGAACACGCGACGGCAGTCGTCGCGGGCGTGCTCCAGAAGCGCGTACACCGTCGCCTTGGGCAGCGCCTCGTCGGCGACGGCGACGAGCACCGCGTCCGGCTCCATCAGAAGAGCGTAGCGACGGCCGGCGGAGCAGTGGCTGAAGCGGCTGTGGTACGGCGGCACGTGTTGCAGGCACTCGGCCGCCATCGCTCGGACGACGTCGCCGCCCGCGTCGTCGTCGTCGGGGGAGCTGTGCTCCGCCAGCACGATCGTGCCCTTGGCCACGCACACATGGTACACCAGATTCCGTGCGGTTGCGGTTGCCGTTGCCGTTGCCGTTGCCGCTGCCGGACCCGGACCCGGGTGCGGGTGCGGCCGCTCCATCATTCCGTTGCTTCTGCTTCTGCTGTTCTTCTACAAGAAGCCCACGGCGGCGGCGGCGGCGGCAGGGGCGGCGGCAATTCCGGTCGCTGGATCTGCGGTTGCAACGATGGATCCGCGACGACGGTGCGGTCTCGGCCGCGGCAGCATTACTGGCGACGCACGCGCGGGTGGGTGCACCGGAGTCCGTCGCAACAACGACCGCAGAACCCCGAAACTCAGCAAAAATAAGAGTGCTGCACTTGTGCTTCTTGTTGTCCTCCTCCTCCTCCTCCTCCTCCTCCTCAGCAACAGCAGCAGAAGCAGCGGCGGCGCCAGCACGACCATGACATGGAGAAGTAGTAGATGCACGTACACGAGCGAGCGAGCGAGCGACGACGCCGATGTGGATGTGAAAAATTAAAAACCAAGTGCGCTCGTGCTCCTCGTTTCTCGCCCTAATTTCGCAAATTACGAGCACAGCGTTGGGAGTGCGTCGTGGCCGTCCCTTGCCTGCGCGTTGCTCCACCGCTACCGGATAGGATGCTGAGCTGGGCCAGCTCAACCGGTCGGACCGGTGGATGTAGCAGAATTGTAATTGGACTTGGAATTGGTATTGGTATTCGTAAGGATGGACGAGAGAAAGAAGCAAGAAAGAGCACATGCGTGGCAGCCGGTGGACGCCAGGCAGCCAGCCAACCAAGCAAACAAAGGAGTCCAGGCAGGCAATCGGTATGAATAAAATAAGAGTCCACGCGGATTCTGGCAATTTTCCCAAACAGGAATGGGCGAGTAGGGCGGGAACGGAAACGGAAACGGAAACGGGAAGCCCAACCGCCTCGGCCGCAGCAGAAACGGGAGAGGGTGTGGACCCCGCTCCACGTTGCGTCGCTGTCCTGACGGGGTTTGGCGGCTTGAGGGCTCCGCTGGTATTCAATACACTCTTCCGCTGACGTGGCATTTTCATTTTTCTGTGTTTACCGATTTGCACTTTTTTTTCATAATAGTTCTCCTTCTCCCCCCGTCGTCTGTTTTTTCGTGTTCTCCGAAAATTCGTCCTGCTGGCACGTGCTTTCCCCGCGTGTTTTCGTTTCGGTTTTTGTTTTCGGTTATTTTTTGTTTTGGTTGTTGTTGGCGGTGGAGGGATTAAGAAGGGCCACCTTGCTTGTTTTCCTTCCTGTGTGTAGATTACAACACCTTGTGCGTGCAATGGATCTTAACGTTTTCCGTTGGGAGGGAAGGGCGGGCCGCCGGGTCCTTATGCTTTCGGGTGCGAATGTTTCTTTCTTTCCTGATAAGAAAGGAATTGTATATTTTTTATTTTCATTTTGATTGCACAGTTGCAGCTTGCAAGTTGGATATTTTCAAACAAACCATCCGTGACCATGTTGTTGATTGGTTAGTCAAACGACCAGCCGATGACACGATGTGGATGTCGTTAAACCCGCGCATTTGCCATGCACAGAGAATCCATGATTTTGACCTATTAACTTGCACAAGGACAATGAAAGCTTCATTCTTCCCGGCTAAATTGGGAATACATGGAACACTCGTGTGCGTATACACTAACTTCGGCTTAAAAGGTTTCAACATCAAGATGGGCAAGTGTTGTGAAACCTCAAACAGAACTCGGTAACACGAATGACTACTTCGAATACGTAAAAAGCAACAAAGGTATTATTGAAGAAGGGCGATGGAAACCAGATTATTTGCGTTAGGAACAACTTGAAACTATTCAGTAATATCGTGGACATGGAGCTAACCACAAAGTAACCATGCCTTTCTAACGTGCTAGACATTTTAGTTTCTTCTAGGTGTGTACGATCCATGTCAAACTCTTTTTAAAATACGTATTGCTTGGTATGTGTATTGCTTAGTAATGTATCAAATTGTTTTAGAAAAATATACCACTAACAACATAAACATAATACTAGCAATAACTTAGAAGTTAAGATACATCAAGGTGGAGTGTCAAACTCTAATAAATAAATACATTTAAAAAATGAGATTCAAAGTACAAAAGCAAAGAAGGAAACGAGCAAATCCAAAACAATAAAAATGAAAGGCTTAACAGTTTTGGGATACCTTTGTAGGTTTTCATCCTTACAATCAATCTTGAAAAACATTCCCTAAAGATTAGACCTTGCCCTCATTCCAAAGTGCCCAAATGGGTTCTCACTTCCTACCAAAGGCTTTCTATTAATAAAAAAAGAAAACTATAGAGAAAAACATTTAGGAATTTAGCTAAAGCATTAGTCACTTAATGATGTCACCTTGAATGATGTCACCTTGAATTGACAAAGGAAAAAAATTAGCTAAAAAAATCTCCATAAAAATCATATTACATTGAAACTTTCAAATGGCATAAAGAATAAGAGGGGGAAAGCAACGCCAACTATGAAGTAGAAATTCTTGAAGTTGAGGAATATCACCAAATAAATTTTTATCTGGCCTTGGTTTAAATCCATGTAAATACTTGCTACACCAAGTCCAAGAGCTATGAGCAAGCAGACAAGTAAAAAAAATTAATAAATGAATGTATCTTGCATGTTGCAAATAGGACATTTTGGGTCATGAACACCCAAATGAGAGCACTAAATACCAATACACAAACCTTGATGAATCAAGTACTACAGAAAATGTCTAATTTTTGAAGAAGTAGTGGCATTCCATATCTTCTAAATTAGCTACTTTCATAACTAAACATTGTGATTAACGCTACAAATATAATTGAATCTTGGCCAAATAGTAGTATTAGAACTAATAAGAGTATGCACAATCTTGAGCTAATATGGAAAAACATGATGGCTATTAATCCAAGAAAAATCAAGAAAATCATTACAAGAATCTTGAATAGCTACACTTTTGTTCAAGCTATCAACAGAACAAAAAATGTAGACTTTTTAGAAATATTAATGTCAAAGAGACTTTGACACTTAAACCAAGTAATTTGGCAATCATGCATACAAAGAGATGAAAGGGAGGAAATGTTAAGCTTACACCATGCACTAAAAAGATGTGGATACTTAATAGCTCATGGTTCATTATTAATTGGAAGCCATCAAGGAGAAAGCTTATTAAGCATATTGGTAGAAACACTAATATTATTAAAGTTCCCAAAACCATTAATAAAACTCCAAGCCTTCCAAATATGTTTTATGATAATAGAACATGATATAGTAATGCCTTTTAGAAAAAGATCCAATTAAAAAAATGAGTATCTCTCCAATAACCATTACCTTTAGGCTTATTTGAAGGCATTTCTAAAAAAGAAGCTTTCAAGGCTCTCTACTAGTTAAGTATTTAACTACTCACTTGACATATAAAACAATACCTTGCTTATAACAATTCATCAATCCTGATCCACCATATTCGTCGTAAGAAGTTCAAATGTTCCACACAACATGATAAAATCCTTTCCTAAAATTGCTGCTACTCTAAAGAAAATTTCTCGCAAGTTAATCAATGCGATGATATGTAGAAATACCAGGAGCCTAACATAAAGAATAATACACATGAGTAGCTTGAATAATATGCTTACAAACAATAAAATTACCAACCATCGAAAGCTTATTCTCCTTCTACTTAAGAAGTTTTTATTCAATTTTCTTCATGATGAGCAGTGAAGGGTACCCCTATGCCCAACCATACAAATCATAGAGCGCTCACACGCAATCTAGTTGAATTATGTGGACTCTTTAGTTTTGAATGCACAAGTCTTCTAGGAAGTGAATTTTACCCTAACGGTTGTTCGTCGTCTTCCCAATTACACTTGTGAAGTACAAAGGTATGGTTAAGTGTAATTGAGGCATATGATTTTTATCATTTTATGTTTTATGTTATTTGGAGCTTGAAGAGAGAGAACAAATAATTTAATGACTAATTTGATTTAATTAACTAATCGATCTCTAATTAGTCCTAACATAAGCATCCGGTCCCACTTTCTGTACATGTCTTGAACCTAGGTATTCACTACTAGGTTACCAAGCACTACGCTACTAAGTGTACCACTTGGGATTACCAAGCGAATACGTGTTATGCTTGAAGGGGTCATACTTATGTATCTAGCTTATCTTGCTTAATTAGCTTAATTACCGAAAAACATTAAATAAATAACTAAAAACATTAAATGCATGAATAAAATAGCTAAACTATTTAGAATGCTGTAAGGTTTATCAAGAAGCTCATCTTTATTGCTATACACATTGTCATGCTCAAGTGCAACAATGCTTGAATAAAGATCCGTACACTCAATGACTCTTGCTGCAAGCACTCAAGAACATATTCTAACTTTCGAATGGAAAAACTACAAGAGCTTTATTACTACTATGAATCTATTATTGTAAATGTAGTTGGTGAGTGCGTATTTATGGGCAAGAACAGACCTTGTGTCGACGGGGCCTAGTCGATGCATGACATGATGTGTCAATGGGGCCTCATCGACGTAGCCAATTACGACTCATCATACCCCCACAATTGAATGAAAACTCATCCTTGAGTTCCTTTACAAATTTAGGAAGGTATGGGATTATTGACTGACTCTTAACAAAACAAACTAACTTGACAACATTGAGTGCCTGAGTGTAAAAATCAACACATTACAAAAATTATGGTGTTTATGACACAAAATTCAACACCATGACATGACTCTACAAAATTTTGACAGCACTTCCTTTAATGGCATGAAGGTGATGGAGAAGATCAGATAGTCTTAGGAAATGGAGGTTCCTAAGGCTTTAAAGGACCTCTGCCGACTTCAAGCATGTGCAGCAGCTGAGGTAGCTGTGGTTGTCCTGCTACTACTGTAATTTTTGGTGAGAGGCAAAAAGCATCCAACAATGCTTCCATTTTCTTCTCCTTACTCTTGGGATTGTGCATGGTCCATGCAGTTTCACTAATGTGGTCTAGAATGGGCACATCCCAAGGATAGGAAATTGTTGGGAATAGCTCCTTAGCATTTATGAACGAGGCAGCAAATTGTTTGCGCTCAATGTTGAATGCTCTAAAGATATCTTTCAGCTTCTGGTAATCATTCATTCTCTTGGCCAAGTTCTCGGCAGTTGATTGTTGATTAGTGAATCGTGCCCTGAGAACTTTGAGTTCAATGTTTTCCATCTCAAGCTTTTTCTTAGTGTTCTTATGATGCTTAAACTTAGCCTCGTATAGCAAGTACAAGCTAGCCACATGCTTTTTAAGTTTTGACCATGATCATTTAATGATCAACATCGCCAAGTTTGCATAGTGGAGATAGGATAGTTCCATATACTCTATAATTTCCTCAATTTACAACTCCTTCAGGCATATCTCTACTTTGTTATAGGCATCTATTCCATCAATGATGGGTTGCCATACCTCTCTTCCTTACTGTAGTTGCTAGAGAGCCTTGTTTACTTTTTCCTTAGCCATTTGAATATGCTTCTCATTTACTTTCTTCTGTAGGCCAACCCAATCTCTATAGTGATTCTTAACTCTTTCAAATTTGAGAGCCTCATTTTTTTAGACGACAATCTTAATAGCAAATTTCTAGTGTAAGGCTTGGACTTCCTCCATAGATAGATTATGATTCTTTGTGGTCAATTTCCTTAATTTTGTGTTTACCCTTACGAGTTGCTCCTGTTATTGATGAATGAATTCTTGCGTCTGTTGTTTTTGTGCATCAACATTGTGTAGGTAATGATTTTTTGCCATCAATGATTCATTTCCTTGGCACATTTGAACCAAGTCTTTTTGAATTGAGTAGGTTTTTGCTTCTGCTATGGACTGGTTGAAGATGGCCATTACCGTTTCCTCCTTAGCTTGTTTTAATTTTTGTTGAAGCTATTGAAAAGCTTCATCTCTAGTTATTGCTAGGCTGAGGAGTGCAGGATCAGCAAAATAGGCATGCAGTTCAACAACTTCCTTGACCAAGTGTTGGTTTTGTGCCTAAGCCATTTTAAGTTGGCCTTCTAGAATGATGCATTTGCCCTTTCCTTCCAACAGCCCTGACTAGGTTGCAGTAATGTTTTCCAAAAAATTGAAGATATCCAAAATTAGTTATCTAATTCCCACCAGTCGATCTAGCAACTTTTCATGCTAAGCTGCATTCAATCTTCTATTGATCATGCCTACAAACATTTGCACATCTTGAAGTGCAGATACATTTGGTATAGATGCCACAAGTGCATTAGGTGCTTTTGCAAGTACTTTAGCAGTAGTCTCCTACCTGTAGTGCTGCATCACCAATACAGTTGCCCCCTTATCCTCCTCCATGTGCTCTAAAAAGGAGGCGACATTCCCAAATATTTATGGAAATAAATGGTGTTGAGATAGAGACATCATCACCTCTCAAGCACTAGGATTTGATCTCGTAGGCAATTGCATTTTTTAGGTAGAGAATATTGGTCCACCTCTTTCCATTTGGCTAATTGTCCAAGCCACCTCATTAAGGTGACTCATCGCAAGTCGATATACAGATGGGTCTTTGTCACTCGTTGCTGCATGCTACTCCTGCTTACTTAAGAGTTGTTCTTGGATTTTGCGGAAGTGCTTAATGGCTGTGCGGGCCTCCGACATTGCTTCTTGAGTAAGTAGTGGAGGTGGTGGCTGCTACTCCCCTTCTTTGAACATGGTAGGTATCTTATCTTTCATCATTTCAAATCACAAGACTATAGGAGTATGCCTAATCATGTCATTTACATAGCGAACGATCCTTAACCTTTTGTAAAGTTTCCTGATGAGGCATGGAAAAGGTAGGGTTTTCCTTCCACATTCATTTTCTTTAAAGCACTTCTTGATATCTAAATAGATCAATTGTAGAAGGTTCACTAGAAATCTCCCACTTAGCGTGGCACATGCTTGGGCGAAAAAGGCAGTCACCTTGCTAGGCCTTACCGTTGGATTGAGGTGATAGGTTGCTATCTTAAAGTATATGCATTTCACTAGTGTGTGCGCACCAAATTCCTTACGGTTGACCTTGTAACATTGTTGGGTCCACTCCTTTTTGGCCTCAAGGTTAGCTTGTGTGAATAGCTTTGCTAATTGTGTCCCAGAATTAGGCAACCTAAGAACTTGTGCAATAACTTCAGCTGAGTAGAACACCTGAATGTCCTTGACCTTTACTATGGAGCTTACCCTTCTATTATTCTAGAAGACGTATGTCTCTCCCATGAACCACTTCCCACTAGAAGTGATGATTGGCCACATGGGAGAGGTTTGCAATTGTGTTTTCACCTTTGTTGGAGCATGCTCTAAAAATAACTTGAAGTTCAGTTCTTGGAGAACTAAGTGTTGAATATCATGGGGCCTGATGATGTTGAGGTAGGGTTATGTTAGTATGAATTGAAGCCTTGGTATGGGTCCTGGTGCTTCCCCATGCTATGATTGTTCTGTTGCAACTTCTTCTTTAGGAATCTGTTGAACATATTCCACTTTGGGCTCCTCTCGAAGAGGTCCCATTGCATGGGTTTCTTTTGGCTAATCTTGGGCCTATTCTTATTAGCCCCTTCCAATTTTGGGTTGTTTCTTCTTTGGTTGTAATGGTTCTCCCTCTTGAAGTCATTTCGATCTTGGTACCATCTATAATCACAAGATGACCACAGGTTAGCAATTGTTGTGTAACATGAAACAATTGGGATACCTTATCTCCTTGGAATAGTTACACTTGGCTAAGTTGTAATTATGGTTGATTTAATCAATTTTAATCATTATTTTGTATGTTTTTTAATGTTAATAAGTCATTCCAAAGGGTGTTGAAAGGGTTAACTCTTAAAAATTAATGGTTTCATATCATTGTATTCATTAACCCTTTGGGGAAGTTAGAAAAGTTATCAAAAATTTTCATCAAAAACCTTAACATTTGCAACCTCCACGATAAAGAGCTTACCTCTGGTAGTTATAGGATTAAAGAATGAAGTGATTTGGACAATGGTTGGAAAGTTATGGGCTCTGAAAAATGGCAAAAACTCCCCTCTTGTTATGAAGTAAATGACAAAAAATTGCAAAGTATGCAATGGTATATATAGAGTTTTTAGCTTACATCAACTGGGCCTAGCTAACAAGGTCGGTTGCATCAACTAGGCCTAGTTGACGCAGCTATTGACCACCATTAACTTTTGTTGACTTGCGTTGACTTTGCTAAAACATTGAAAATATAAGGAGTTTTTGAGTGAAATTGGAGCCAAATGGAAGCCCAAAAAGTCATGAACATGATTGATGAGTAGTGAGGTATCCCTACACTCAACCATATGAATAAGAGCATGTATGCACGATCTAGTCGAACTCCGCAGACGAACTAGTTGTGGCACCTAGATAGTTACATGTTGATCGTAGTTTATTGTCTTCCCACCTAGACTAGTATTTACTTTGTCACGTATGGTTTAGTCCAAAGTGAGGTGTATGATGTGATTCCTAATTACTATGCTACTCCTTAAGTCAATAAGAAATAACTTGTGTGAACTAAGAGACAATGGAAAATAAAATTTAAGCTAGCATAAGTGCGATGAGCATCCATCCTTAATCATTTGTATGCATCTTGGACCTTGTGTACTACTTCTGGGGTTACCAAGCACACATTACTTGAGCATTACTAGATATGCTACTGGGTTACCAAGTAGTTACACTTTAAATGTTCATGATTAAGATGTACTCATTCCACATTAACAATAGGAATAGTAAATGATGATAAAGAAATATTAACTAAGGAAATAATAAATAATAATTAACAATTAAACAATGAAAAACTAAGTGAATGCTACAATGATGGAGTAATCTTGATCTTTATTGTCGATTGTGTGCATGTCCAAGTATGTCACACTCAAACAAAGGTTCCGTACGATTATAAGCATCACACTGTGGGCATGCAGTTGGGAAAAGGAGCTAAAAACTAACTGAAAACTAACAAAAAAACTCAATCCTAAAACTTACCAAAATCCCTTTCCTATGCGCCTAAGTGCTATATTTATAGGCCACCATAGGAATCACAATATCATGTATTTGATATTGTTATCCAAGTTGTGATATTGCATACCTGATATCGAGTACCCGATATTGGCGCCTGACAAACTACTATTCATCATACCCCCATGATTGAATGACAACTAGTCCTTGAGTCAAACAATAAAAATGAGAATGAGTTTATTTAATTACATAGTGGATAAGTATTGGATTATGGACTAACTATGAATTATTTCATGCCATAATGTGGAATTAAATAAAACAAAATTAGGACACCAACACGGAATATGAAAGAAAAAATTGTTGCAACTCATGTGGTTCCTGGTGGTGGTGGCTCCTCCATGGGCCTCTTCCCCTTATCTTGTGCACCAAGCTTTGGAAATGGATATCTTTGAAGGAGTGCCTGAAGCTTTTCTTCTTCAATTTGAGGATCATGTGTCATCCATGCTAATGTTCTAATATTTGATGGGGTTGGCACCTTCCATGGATATGGCAGTTGCAGAAACATCTGATTGGCTTTAACGTACCAGGCCACAAACAATCATTATTCATCTTCATAGGCTCTAGCTTTATCTTTACATTCTTGGTAATTCATGAGTTGTCGAGCCAAATCTGCTGCAACATCTTTTTGCCCTTGGTAGCTAGCTTTAACCACCTCTAACTTAGAATTTTCTACCTCTAATTTCTCCAATGTCTTTTTATGTTTAGCAAATTTTGCTTCATACTTGGCATAGGTGGCTACCACCTACTTCTCTAACTTTGTCCTCAAGCATCCTACTGTTAACATGGCTAAGTTGGCATACAGCAGGATTGCCAACTCCATGTACTCAGTGAGATCCTAGATTTGTAGGTCTCGACTCTTTAGTTTTGCTTGGTGGGCAAAGGCATAAGTATCTAGTATGGCCCGCTAGTCAGTGTTTTGAGCACTAAAAGCATTGATATGGGTCTTGGCCATATGGATTTCTTTTTCAATAATTTTCTTGTACATCCCCACCTGGTCTCAAAAATGTTCTTTCAACTTCTCATGTCGCTTAGCCTCATTTTTCCACGTGCTTATTTCAATAGTTGTCTTTTGATAGATGGTGCGTACCTCCTCCATTGAGAGGGTCCTATTTTCTCTAGCTAAGTGATTCATGTCTTGGTTGACCCTTATTAATTATTCTTGCATTTGCTAGAAATTCTCCTTGAGAACATTTTTTTGTTTTTCCATTGTGGTAAACCGGAGATTCTCAGCAGCAAGGAGTTTATTTTCTTTTTATAAGGCCTTTAGCATGTGCATATGTTTGGGCTTGTGCCTTTGAAGTATTCCAATCAGCCTTCTCTTTTTCCCTTGCCACCTTTTATTCTCTTCTAACATTTTATTCAGTTACTCCATCTGAAATGACTCTAGCTGGTCAGTTGGGATAAGTTGGGATGGATCTTGCTGTGTGACTTGTAGGTTGATGAACTTCTCTTGGAGTCTTCTCAACTCATCTTATGCATGTTTGGCTCTAACCTCAGCTATGACCAACTTTCCTTTTGTGGAAATAAGGTCTGATTGTGTTGTTGTGACATCTTGAGGAATGTCAAACAAAGAAGTTATTACTTGTCCTATTTGCAACAATTGATCCAATGCATCCTATTGTTCCGCAGGAGTCATTGAGGGATCAGCTAAGACTTGAGTAATACGTGCTCCTGTGAGATCTACCGGTGGTGCAACAAGGGCATTGAATGATTCTTTGATGTGGTCTACAACCACTTTTGCTACTCTAGCTACATCTTGGTGTTGCATGACCACTATTGTGGCACCTTCATTAGTTTCTAATTATACTTGAAAAGATGCAGTGTTTCCAGAGATCTGTTGTGACCAAGGTGATTTCTCTCCTCCTGGTTGTATAGAAACCTCACCCCATGTGTGATCAATTAAGAATGTGGGCTATACGACATCATTAATGATCTTAAAGAGGTTAGCCTCATCATGACTTCCTCAATTGATCATTTTTGCGATGGCCTTGAGGTGGCTCATTGATCGTCGATAATCTTGTGGCGACGGTGGCGATTAGTCTTGCTGGCCTATGGGTTTTGTGTTGGGCCCTGCTTCCTATTGTTGACTGGGCATCATGTTTGGAAGTTGGCCAGACTCTGCTGTTTGAGGTGTAGTGAGCCCAACCTTCTACTCTTGCTCAGGCTCTAGTGTCTCACCAGCATCTTTCCTTGGTGTTGGTAGCTTCAGTAATTTAGCATATGAGGCATTTTGAGCTTTTCTAGGGATATCATTAGTGTACCCTAGAATTCCAACACCCTAGCATAACTTCCTGATTAGACAGGGGAAAGGCAATGCAAGCTTCCCTATCTTATGTTCTTCAAACCACCTCAATATTTCTGTGAGATATAGATGGGGTAGGTTGGCATCAACCTTGCCCATCAAGATTGCACTTCCCTCTGGTTGCATAGGTGAAAATTTTATTTAGTCCTTTTGTTGGAAGGATGTGATAGGTGCTAATTTTGAAATAGATTCTCTCTTCAAGGGTGAGTTCCCCATATGTCTTACCTTTATTACCGTACATGCTTTTTAACCATATTTTTGGTGCATCAACATTAAAATGAGTGGATAGGTAAGCAACCTTGGGCCTTGTATTTGGAAGGTTTAGAACTTTTGAAATGGCCTTAATAGAAAAATCGACTAAAATCCCACCAATATCAGCAGTGGTGCCATCTTCCTTATTATGCCAAAATCGGTACATCTCCCCCAAATACCATTCATCACTCTTTATGGAACATGCCATAGTGGAGATCCTTTGAGTTGATCTCTAACTAAATCAGGGGAAAATTTGGTAAAGGATCCAAAATTGAGTTCCACGATCACTGCAGCTGACATGGACCTTTCTTAAATTGCTTAAACACATTTCAAAGATAACATGAGATGTTGTCCCTGTTCAGGTTCCCTGCCTTCTCCACCTTCTACAGGCCCTGATTGTGTAGTAATAGGGGGTTCTTGATGGATGCTGAATGATTGTGCCTCCTACTCTGCATGTTCCACAGGGGATCCTTGACCTCTGCCTCTCCTTAGCTGTTTGGATGCACCCTGAGAAGGTCCTCCTTGTTGTCCTTATTTAGGGGCCATCTATAATTACACAAGATCAACTATTAGTAAGGTCATTTAACAAAATTTAATTATCTTATACCTTACTCATTACCTTTAATGAATTCAATCCTTACTTAGTGTGATTCAGAGTTAGAAATTTTCAAGAAATTCCCTAATGTTGGGCCCAATTTGATCAGGTGACTCCAAAAATAATTTTCATGGTTTGAGTGAAGAAAAAAAATTAGTTTGACATAAGTTCTTAGCATTTCTTAAGATCACTTACCCCTATGATATCCTTTGGGTGACAACAAATTTCAAAAAAGTTATGTGCAACTTGGAGTGTACCCTTCCTCCATGACTAAGTTAAACACTTTGGGTTTAAGTAGGTTCAATCAGAAGGAGAATCAGAGCGTTAACGAGCAAGATATTAATGTTTAAATGATAGGTGCACCAAGCGTGAAAATTCGTGAAAGAAAACTGCAACAACTCCCCTCGCGTGAACAATTGAAAATGATGTTGATGCACCAAGGGGGGGGGGGTATCGGTTCCATATATATAGGTTTTATGGACACGATATCACATACATGCTAGCATTAACCCGATATTGTGTCCCTTCCAAAATAGGGTACTTGGAAAAATTGATAAATTTTTTGAATTTCCATGGCTAAAAAGGAAGGATTTAAGGTAAATTTGAAGGATCTAGGATAATGTTGAGTAGATATTAAGGCACCAAAAGTGTAATGAAGTGGAATTATACAATGAAGTTCTTGAAGAGGGTGCAAAAAAAGGACATGTAGTGGTGTACAAGAATGTTTGAGTTGAAATGATGATAAAGGAAAGAATAAATTCAGTAGTGTAGTACTCAGAGGATATAAGATGATGTGGTGGTGTGCAATAAGTGTAGATTACAAAAGTTACACAAGTGGGTCCTCCCCAAAGTTNATAAGTGTAGATTACAAAAGTTACACAAGTGGGTCCTCCCCAAAGTCAGTTCTAACCTATCATGCCCTTGTGTAACCACACCTTAAAATGTCTGTAGGCACTAGAAGGGTTAAATAGAATTTGCATTGATGCAATAGAACACACACATGTTAAATACCACCATGCTGAGGTATGAATTCTAGGCCATACAAGACACAAGCTAGAAATACTTGGACAATGGGGTGAGACGAATCGTACAAGGAATTGCAGAGATTGGGGTGTGAGGTAACTTACTCTGGGCATAATGAATCCTGATTGTGGGGCATGGTTAATGTATCATTAGCCTTTTACTCCAAAATCAAGACTAAGTTGATGCCTCTGATCAGTGACATTGTATTGTTTCATCCAATGATAGACAACCATAAGAGCATCATGATAGCAAAGCATATGATCACTTGACATTTTGTATAAGGGAGGAGTGATTTGGAGTTTCTCTGCAGCACATTCTTCTTGATCTTTTCTTTGTTGTTTTTTTTCTTTTGTTTTCTTTTTCTTCACCTAGCCAGTTTGGCACTTCGTTATTTCCAACAGTGATCTAGAGAAGCCACCAACCTTCAAGGATGGGTGCATGTCTTTCTAGTTAGACTCTCTAGGACAACATTGAGTTTCTTTATTGAGTGCCTTTATTACTCTTACTCCCATTTTTCATTAGATTTACAAGAACCTTAGTACAACCAAGTTGCACAATAGCACATACAAATGTCACCAAAGAGAATCCACAAGTCCCCTTGATGTCACACCCTGGCCATTCCCTCTTAGTCCATCATTTTTTGCTCTGGGCATAATGAGTACAAAGTTACTTTAAGTTTTAAGGATGACAAGAATATCATCGTACCTAGAGTAGAACCTTTTATTAATAGAATGGGTGGGTGGATGTTGTGGGCTCATTGTCTAAATAGTTAGTCACCTCTTACTTAATAACATAGAACAACACCTCAACCAGCAAGTCACATGAGTATTTTATTCACTGATGAGATTACCCTCAAAAAGATGAAACGACAAATTGAAAGATAAAAAATTAGAGAATAAAAATTGGAAAAAAAGGAAAAACATTTACTAATTCTGCTTATTAGAATGGGGGGAGGGGGGGGGTATCCCCCATGATTAAAGCTTTGAGCATGGCGAGAATTAATAAATGAAAAATTTGAATCCATGCATGTTGGAAATATTGGGGTTCAGTTATATCTAATCCACTGGGTGTCTTTTGATGTGGTGGTAGGAATGTACCCAAATTGGGGTTCACACACTTGATTAAAGTAGGCATAGTGGGGTAGATTAGAAGATGTGATCATGTGATAAGAAGTTAAACCACTATGGCACTTGTGACCATAAGATGGTATGCAAGGATTGATATGTTTCTCTACGTGGTTATATCCATTGGGTCACATGGTTGTTGGAGAGTTAATTGATGGTTCGGAAAGGGTAATAGGAGGCTTTGAGTTTGAAGAGGAAGGTGCATCACAGTGTTGGGCTTGTGCTGAGTTAGGGGGTGCAGTCGTTTCAGAACCGTGCTATCTCTTTCTACGGTCATGCCTAAAGAAAGGATGATTCCAATGTTGTGGAGGACTTCCATTGTTATTAATAGTAGTAGCACAAGTAATGTTTGTGGGTTGGTGTTGTGGTGCAAAACCTTCTAGTACAACTGGTGGCATTGTAGAAGGAGGTAAAGGATGAGAATAATGAGGGCAAGGAGAAGTGTAAGGAACTTGAGGTGGTGATCTTGGGGGAAAGGATATGGGTTGATAGTACTCAAGAGAATGATAATAATAAGGTGAAGTAGAGCATGTTGATCTAGTCAAAAAAATATGGTGTTGAACATAATAAACATTTGGTGTTAGGGTATATGAAGGGTGTGGTTTATTTGGTAGTGGCCTCCCCCACAATTGGTTGTTTTGCCACTACGGTTGGACACGGTACTTCTGTAGGACATCTGGATGTAGCATTCCTCCCCAATGCTCATGTAAATGTGACATTATTGGTCATTGGCTTTTGGGGTGATCATATAGACAAACATTACATTGATACTTATGATTTGCAGTTGAGATGCTATCCTTATTTTTTTCAACCCTCTTTTCTAATTGTTGAATGGTGTTCTGTCCTATTTCTAAGTTCAACATCCTCTATTTGTTCTGGCTGTCAAAGTGATCTTGCATGGTTCTACCTCTAATAATGTTTTCATATTCTCCACATTTTTCATGTACCCATTCCGTTATCTTATTGATCTTTGCCTCAATTTCATCTAGTAATTGTAGTATTGGCAAAGATGATTCCACCTACTTGAGGTGAGATGATTTCTCCTCTTCATGATTATGAACCTTTGTTATCTTAATATTTTGGTCCTATTGAGATCTTTTAACATTCTCCCATTTGGCTATTTCTCCTTCTTCTTTTGCTACCTACTTAATATGCTCTTGGAATTGATGGGTTCGTAGTTCATATAGTTGACCTAGGGCATACATCCCTAGGGTCTCCCTTGTTTCATGATGGAGCCCATTCATGATGTGATACATTAGCCTTTCCTTGGAGAACCCATGGCTTGTGCATTTGTTTGATAATGAAAAATATCTTTCTAAGGCCATGTCCAAGGGTTCATGTTACCCTTGTTTCCACTCTTGGATTTTTCTCCTCAAGGCTAACACTCTTGCATAGGTTTGATATCTTTCATGAAGAGTTCTACCATTGTTAGCCAACGACAAATTGATTTTGGTTTTAAAGACCTATACCATACTTTTGCTTGGCCAATGAGTGTCATAGGAAAGAGCTTAAGTCTTTGTCACCCATTATCAATGTTTTTCCATGTATAGGCATCATAGAAGGCTTGTAAATGATGTTGCGAATCTAAATCATAGCCCCCTAAAAACTTGGGAAAGTTATTTAAATCAAGATTGGGTAGATGGCTTTCCTTATGATGCCTACAGGATATTTGAATAGCCTCTTGTATATGCATTAGGCCCTTAGTGGCCAGCATGGGTTCATTGTCACTAAGTGGGTTATGAGTTTGTGAGTTGGGACGATGTTGTCTTTGTTCATGTTGGCGTTCTTGACTTTGCCTGTGGGTTTGATTTTTATTTCTATGCCAACCCCTTGAGAAATGATCATCCATGTTATGACCTGACGTTGAAGGAGCAAAGGAAGAGAGAGAATTGGAAGACTCGTCATGACTTTTGTAAGTTTCCCAATCATCCCCTAACATATTCTTGCTAACCATTGAGAAGGTCCTAGGCCTTATGAGCCTCTTTGTTCTATGGGATGTCCCATCCTTACTAAAGGTATCTAAGTTGGATGATAAGAGTCCTTGAGTATTGTTGGGATGTCCATGAACATAGGAAACTCTTGCATAAGATTGAGTACTCCATACTTCTTCGTCGTCATAAATTGTGTTGGTTCTCTAATGCCTTGTTAATTGTTACATTAACATTATCTTGTGAGAGAGACATTGTTGTGAATTGTGTGTGACTTAATTGAAATTAATTTTCTTTCTGAAAGATATATCGTTAATACTTTGTTACAATGATCTTGTATGATATAACTAATCTAGATAACTAGCATTATCCTCGGCAACAATGCCAATGATGAGTAGCAAGGTACCCCTATGCTCAACCATACGAATACGAGTGTGTACATGTGATTCAGTTGAACTCCGCAAACGGACTAGTTGTGGCACCTAGATAGTTACACGTTGATCATAGTTTGTTGTCTTCCCACTTGGACGAGTATTTTCTTTATCCCATATGGTTTAATCTAGAGTGAGGTGTATGATGTGATTCCTAATTACTATGCTACTCCTAAAGTCAATAAGAAATAACTTGAGTGAACTAAGAGACAATGGAAAATAAAATCTAAGCTAGCCTAAGTGCAATGAGCATCCATCCTTAATCATTTGTATGCATCTTGGACCTTGTGTACTACTTTTGGGGTTATCAAGTGCACATTACTTGAGCACTACTAGATACGCTACTAGGTTACCAAGTAGTTACACTTTAAATGTTTATGATTAAGACGTACTCATTTCGCATTAACAATAGGAATAGTAAATGACAATAAAGAAATATTAACTAAGGAAACAATAAATAATAATTAACAATTAAATAATGAAAAACTAAGTGCATGCTGCAATGATGGAGTAATCTTGATCTTTATTGCTGATTGTGTGTGTGTCCAAGTATGTCACACTCAAACAAAGGTTACTACGATTATAAGCATCACAATGTGAGCATGCACTTGGGAAAAGGAGTTGAAAACTAATTGAAAATTAACAAAAAGACTCGATCCTAAAACTTACCAAGACCCCTTTCCTGTGCACCTAAGAGTTATATTTATAGGCCAACACAGGAATCACGATATCATGTATTCGATATCATTATCCAAGCTACGATATCATGTACCCGATATTGAGTACCTGATATTGGGGCATGGCAAACTGTGATTCATCAATGATGAAAATAGTAGAAGAGGATGGTGGAGCTCAAAAAATTAAAAAAGTGAGAAAATGGTTTGGAAAATGAGTTTAATGAGAGTTTAAGGAGCATAGAGTGGGATACATAATGGAATATGTAAAAGATAGGATTGTAGCAGTGTCTAAGGTAAGGTACTTAACTATTCAAGCCAAGAGATATGCAAGTGGATCCTTCCCATAGCAGACACATGCCCTTTTCGGCCTTGCATAACCTCAACTAAGGAGTTTATGGGCCTCGTAGTCGATTTAATGGTCATGAAAAGTTACGGACCAACCTAGAAGAATCTATCCAAGAATTCCAACATATCAAACTAAGACATCTAGCATAACACAGAAATTGACAATGAGGTGAGTTATTGTAGCATAGATGGATGATTGAGAAGGTGGGATGGAATCCTGAATTGAGGTCATATGGAATTTGTGTTTAAAATGACTTGAGAAGATCCCTCTTTTAGTGACTTTGCATTATTATTTCAAGACTGATGCACCTCCTTGAGACATAAGAATGCTCCCACAAAACAACCACCATTCCATAAAGAGAAGAAAAGAGAAGTAGGGAGTGAGAGAGGGCCTTAGTTAGAGGGGACCTTTAGGCATGAGTAAAATATCTTTCTAGTTGCATAATTAGTGATTGTAGCCCATTTATTTGTCTAAGGGATGTGCTTTGAATTCCCATCATGCTTTTTTTCTTTTTCTTTTTGGATGGAAACCACACCATGCAAAGACTTTATTTAACTTCCTGTAGTGGTTGACATGGAACGGTAAGTAGTCTATGAGAAACACCCAAGCACTGAAGCAAGTAGAAGAGTACAAAGAAAATTGAGTACCCTTGAAGTCACACCTTGTACAAGCCTTTGAATCCCTGCCAATTCTAGATACTACCAAGGTTACTAATTTATTAAAAGTTTCTTTAATGAAAGGAACCTTAAACTTACAGAACAAGGAAAAACATAGAGTTTGTGGATGGGTGGATGATGTGGACTCATTACTTGTTCCATGAAAAATAAACCATGTCATAGTCAGACATCAAAACTCAAAAATAGAAACCAAACATTGACAATCACAATATTAAGCACAAACCATCATTAGCAAACAGCAATAGTGGCACTATGCCCTATGATAATAAAGTACTTTTATTAGCAAAAATAGTGAAAAGGCACACACAAAAATAAAGCAAAATAAAGGATAATATATAAAAATGTATAAAATATTGAAGACAGATAAAACATATGAATGATGTTGTAAAATAAAAATCAAGAAAATGGATAAAAATCAACAAAGTGTAAAACAAAAAGGTGAAAAACTGAGGAGCCATGTGTGTGATTAGCACAGGTTCCCCATGATTGAGTTGGAATGAGGAGATCCAAAAAATTGAACATGGTTGTCCATTTGCTAAGGTATTTGTTGCACTAACTTGCTTGGACTTATGGAAAAGCTTTACTTATTGGATGTTGACCAATTGCTTTTTATTTTGGCTCTCAGGTTTGTAGATTAAAATGGCCCCAGAGAAAAAGATTTGATCAATTATATAAGGTCCCTTCCACAATGTTTGGAACTTTGCCTTTTGGGGTATGTGTGTGGGATTCCAATAGAGAACCTTATCTCCTGGCTGAAGTTTTACTTTTCATATTCTAAGGCCATGATGTTGCTTATTAAATGCCTTGTGCACCTCATTCCAAGATAGGCCCACTAATTGGTTTTCATTTAGCACATTGAGTTTGGTTAGTCTTTCTTTTTCTACTAGACTTAGGTGAAGGTCCAGATCATAGGCTGTTGATAGTGTACAGAGCTTGAATTGAATCAAGAGCATTGGAAGTTTTCCTTACATTAGCTCATAGGGAGAGTAGCCAATATGAAATTTCCATGTTGAGTGGTAGGCCCAAAGGGCATCATTGGGTTTTGTGCTCTAGTCTTTCCTATATTTGCTTATGGTTCTTGTTAGAATCTTTGTAATCTCTCTATTAGTTATCTCTGATTGACCGTTGGCTTGTGGGTGATAAGTTGCTATTAATTTATGTTCAAGCCCCAAGCGTTGTATAAGTTTTTGAAAGGTGGCACCTAGAAAGTGAGTTCCATTATCAGAAATTAGTGCATGTGGCACCCTAAACCTATTTACAACATTTTGTTGTACAAATCTAGTAGTAGTGGATGATGTACAATTAGTGATGGCTATTGCTTTTGCCCATTTGGTGTAGTAGTTGACTACTATGATGATATATGCCTTTCCATTAGACATGGGTGTGATGGGACCCATGAAGTCTATGTCCCATATGTTAAAGGGTTCTAGTGGTTGAATCCACTATTAAGGATCCTCCATTCGAGTGGTCATCCCATCATCTCTCTGGTAGCATTCACAAGATTAGACAAACTAGTGGGCATCCCTGAAGATTGTAGGCCAATAGATCCTGCCATTAGGATTTTTATGGTCATGTGTCTCCTTGCATAGTAGCTTTCGCAAGGGCCTCTATGAGCATCCTAAGGAATGTGTAGTTGTTCCACTTCAGGGACACACTAATGAACTAGGCCATTGATGCATGCCTTGTAGAGGTGTTGGTTGATTTCCATGAAGTACTTTGCATACTAAAGAAACTGTTATTTCTTCCTAAAGTCCAAACCTTGTGGCATCTCCTGAGTGAAAAGGTAAGTGAGAATGCCATTGTATCATTTTGTTTTTATGGGCACTTGGTCATTTATTGCTCCTATAAAGAGGAGTTTATCTTGAAATTGATTAGAGAGCAGGCTCTCATCCTCTTTGTTATCCCATCTTAACTGAGAGAGGTGGTCAGTGATCACATTCTCAGTCCCTTTCTAATTTACCATTGTGAGATCGAATTCTTGCAAGATCACAAGCCAACGTATGATATGGGGGCTCACTATTGGCTTATTCATTAGGAAGTAAATGATACTATTATCTGTGTGCATAAATACTTTGTATCCAAGCACATAATGCTTGAACGTTTTGAGAGCATACACTGCTACCATTAGTTCTTTCACAATTGTGGTGCAATTCAACTATGCACCCACAATGCTTTAGCTTGCATAGTGGATGTAATATGGATGTTTCTTATTGTCTAATTATGTAAGCATGACACCCAAAGTGTAAATAGATGCATATGTCATTATGTGGAATGGTCTGGACCAATCTAGTACCTATAGAATTAGAGTTTCTACAAGTTTTTCCTTCAACTATTGGAATGCATGTTCATACTCCTTGGTCTAGATGAATGGAACATCTTTCTTCATAATCTTGAATAATGGCTTTACAGTTTTAGAGAAATTCTCTATGAATCGCCAGTAGTAGCTAGTGTGTCCAAGAAATGATCAAACATCTTTAACTATCTCTGGCTACTGTGTGATTCCTTGGATGACCTTTATTTTTTTTTTGGGTCTACATCAATCCCTACCTGAGTAATTCTATGCCCCAATACTATTCCTTTCTGGACCATTAAATGGCTTTTCTACCAATTGAGCCTAAGGTTTGTTTCAACACATCTCTTTAGTACTTGCTCAAGGTGATCCAGGGCTTGCTCAAATCTAGCCCCATAGGTTGAGAAGTCATCCATGAAGACTTCTACATTGTTACGAATTTGCTATTGGAAAATACCAAGGACTAGGTGTTGAAATGTTGTAAGGGCATTGCACAAACCAAATGGCATCTTACAATATGCAAAATTTCCCTAGGGGCTTGTGAATGTTGTCTTGGCCTAATATTTTGGCATAATTTGGATTTGGTTATAGCCACTATAATCATCCAAGAAGTTATAATAGCAATGCCTAGAGATAGTATCCAACACTTGGTCCACAAATGGCAATGGAAAATGATCTTTAAATGTTGCCATATTTAATAGCTTGAAGTTAATGTAGACCTACCACTTGCCACCTTTCTCTGGCATAATTACTAGTGGGCTAACCCACTCACTATTTATGATGGGATAGATGAACCCCACCTTGAGGATTTTTTTTATTTCCTCCTTGACAATATACTTCAATTTGGGGTTCAATCGCCTCTACATCTTGGCTTCATGGCCGAGTCAGTGTAAATACAATGTTGGCATATCCTTGGATCGATTCTTGTCAATTCGAGATATGACTAAGTAAAGGTTGTTGGCCACTTGTTGACCACTTTCAATAGTTTTTCTTTTTGTTTAGGAGTAAGATTTGAATTGATTATAACTAACTTTCCATTATTCAAAAATGCATACTTCGTGTCTGCTTGTCGAGGTTTAAACTCTAGGGGCTCTTGTTTGAAAGTTTCAGGGATTTCCATCTCTCCCCAACAGGTATCATCATCTTCATCATTAGAGAGTTGGTGATGAACTTGCTCAAGTTCATCCATGCCTTTGACATAAGCACATGTTAGGCTCTCAGTAGGTTCCATGCATAGTGTGCTACTATTTAAGTCAACTATTAGCCATTGGGTGTCCTCCTATTTTGTGGTTGATGCGTACAAGCACCTTTGGATATCTGTGTCTTATGCACATTGATTGCATGCTTTAATGTATGTACTTTTGATGGACTAGATTTTCTACACACAGTTGCACCTGTTATCACTACATGTGATGCATGGAACATGCTTCTTCTCTAGCCTTTCAAATTCATTTTCCTTAGAGATTTCAAAGGAAAGGTCCTTGATATTCATTTATGCATCAACTATGCTTAACCATGCTCTTTCCATAATGATGGGGAAGTCACCTTTGTAGTTGTTCACCTTGATCACTAGAAAATTAGTAGGATAGGACCACTTACAAACTGTGGTCACAATGTCCTCCACTAGTCCTAAGAAAACAATGATTGACTGGTCTACCAATTTCATATGGATGTTGCTCTTCTTAAGAGATGGTAGGTTTCAAACCTTGTACATGTCATGGGAGATGAGATTGACATTGAAAAACCATAGTTAAGAAGAGCCTTGCATGGCTCATGTCCAATGATCTACAAATAAATAAGAGGACTTCCTAGGTTAGATCTTTTCATGGGAAGGTTGCTAGCCTTGATCCAATTGAAAACAACATGAGTTAACATCACAGTGCAAATCTGAGGTGGCATTTAGTTTGAAGGGCACTCGAATGTGTTTGATGCAGAGGATGAGGGTGTTGGAGATACTAGACAACTAGCCACATTAGGTTGTGAAGAATTTGGAGGATTTTTGGGTTGAAAAAATGATCATTTCCTAGATCAATTATCTGAACCACTCGGCTGGAAGGCTAGTTATAAATGTACAGTCCTTGTAGTGCTTTGTTGCTATGGCTATGAGGGAATTTCACCTTACATGGATGAAATAGGAGGTAACTAGGTTGAGGGTGGAGGGATGTGTGCAAACACATGCAAAAAGTGGTATGGATATGGGTGCTCCCCTCAAGTAGATGGTGAATGAGTTTGATGGTACTCTGGAGGATAATAGTGATGCTAGAATGATGTGTGGCTTGCAGATCTTCATGGAGAAATGGCTGTTGAACATAGTACCCATATGGATTTGGTTGTTTGTAAAGGTACTATTGTCTTTGTGGTGACATTCCTCATGATTGTGGATGTTGTCACTATTAATATTGTTCATATGGTTGGGGTGGAGCTCCACTTAGGTAGTAAGCTTGTTGTTGTTGGTGGAATTGCCTTGGATTACCTTGAGGATAAGATAATTGTCTTGGTGCTTGCCTCCATGCTAGTTGAGGATTCAATGCATACATCCCATACTCTTGTAAGTGTGACACCATAAGGTAATAGACCTTAGGATATTCATATTGACAAATTTTACAACCAACGTCATCATCAAAGTCTATCTCCACAACTTCTTTCACTACAACAGCTTTGCCCTTACCTCTCTAATAGGCACGTTTAGCTTCTTTCCACCTTCTACGGTGATGATCACTATTTTACTCTTTGGATTCTTTAGCAATATTCATACCAGTTTGGAATTTTTCATCCAAAGAGTCCCATAATTTGTCAACCTTTGCTGAAATACTAGAAATAGATTTTTAGATGGGCAAGGTCTTCTTGTTCACCACTTCATCAAGTGGTGACTCCTATTCATCACAAAATTAGACCTCCCTTTTCCTTATGGAAGGATCCCTATTATATTCTTCTGCACTTTCCCTTTTTTGCAACTCACCTTCTTCTTCAACTACCTATTCTATTAGCCTTTGTATCTAATGATCTCTTACTTCAAACAATCTCCCTTGGGCATAAACCCCAAGAGTTCTTCTGGTTTCTACTTTGAGCCCATCTATGAAGTGGTGGAGCTGTTCCCTCTAAGAATAACCATGGCTAAGGCATCAATGTAAAAGAGAATACCGTCTGCCCATGGTAGCATCCAAGGGTTCATGTGTTCCTTGTTTCTAGACTTGGATTTGCCTTCTCAGGTTAGACACTTTGGAGTATGTCTGATATTTTTCATTGAATAGTTCTAGCATGGTACTCCATCTGTGAATGGATTCTAGCTCCAAGAACTAGTACCAACCTTCTCCTTCCTTAATGAGTTTCCTAGGGAATAGCTTAAGTTTCTGTCAATCATTCTCAATGTTTTGTAAGGTGCAAGCATTGTGAAAGGCTTGTAGATGGTTTTGCGGATTAGAGTTATATCCTTCCTCAAATCTTGGGATATTGTTCATGTATAAGTGCTTGATTTGACTATCTTTTACATGCCTCCTTGGGATCTTGACTACCTCTACAATGTTACGCATACTTTGAGTTGCCAACAAAGGCTCATCATCATCAGTATTTCATTATCTTCAATGATGTCCTTTGTTACCCCTTTGATTATTGTGGGCATGGTGATTAGTATTATTACCTCGATGCTCATGATGGTTGTTCCTTTTGTAGTGTCTTTCAAAATTAGAAGAGGAAGAAGAAGTAGATGCAAATGAAGAGGGTGAAAAGAGAGGAGGACTGCCACGACCATGGTGTTTACCAATCCCCATTAGGTTATCATGGCTATGTTCATAAGCTTTCCCATTATCGTGATGCTTGTTTGACCCCTTGCCTTGAGTACCATCTTTCCCTAAACCTAAATTGTGGATTGTAGACCACAGATTTAGGGTCACACCCTCATCATTAGTAACAAAGGATAGAAAATCTTCATACTAAGAGCCCTCGGAGGGAGGGTCCTCATTGTCATCTTGGTTTAGTAGGAATAAGGGATTTGTGAACTATTTTCCCTTTGCATCCTCATGATGCCTCTCTTGATGTTGATCTCATTAGTGCTATGTTTTAGTAGGATGGTAGTCCCAAGTGTCATGACCATTCACAAAGTATTCCTCTTGAAGATTTGAGATGCCTAACTTCTTCAAAGTTTGAAGCAGCATCTCGGGCACAAATCGATCAGGAGGTAATATAATGTTATCTTCCATATCACACCATTGCAGTTGCTCATCCTAATGTAGGACGAAGGTGAAATTAGGCACAAACTCATCTGGATGACTATATATCACTTTGCACTCTTGTGGGACCGGTGGTTTCATATCATTTTGCTTGTGACAAGAAGACATTTTGCAAACAAATAAAGTATCAGTGTGCTTTTGTAGTTATATTATTTGGGAATGATATCAACCTTGGGGTTTGTCCAACAAAACTAATGATATCCACTAAACTTAGATAGCACATGTTTCAACAAATAGAGTCCTCAGCAACAATGCTAATGATGAGTGGTGAAGGGTACCCTTATGCCCAACCATATGAATCATAGAGTACTCATGCAATTCAATCAAATTTCCTGGACTTTCTATTTTCTATTGCACTAGTCTTAGAGGAAGTGAATTTTATCCTAATAATCATTCATTGTCTTTCCAATTACACTTGTGAAGTAAAAAGGTATGGTTAAGTGTAATTGAGGCATATGATTTTTATCATTTTATGTTTTACGTTCTTTAAAGCTTAAAGAAAGAGAAAAAGTAATTTAATGACTAATTTGATTTAACTAACTAATCAATCTCTCACTAGTCCTAACATAAGCATCCAATCCCACTTTCTGTACATGTCTTGAACCCATGTATCCACTACTGCATTACCAAGTGCAATGCTATTGGGTGTACCAAGCAATAACGCTACTAGGATTAGCAAGCAAATACGTGTTACGCTCGAAGCGATTGTACTTATGTATTTAATCTATCTATCTTATCTTGCTTAATTAGCGTAGTTATCTTAATCACTGGAAAACATTAAATAAATAACTGAAAACATTAAATGCATGAATAAAATAGCTAAATTATCTAGAATGCTACAAGGTTGATCAAGAAGCTCATCTTTATTGCCATACACACTATTGTGCTCAAATACAACAATGCTCGAATAAAGATCTGTATGCTTAATGACTCCTGCTACGGGCACTTGGGAAAATATTCTAACTTTTAAATGGAAAAACTGCAAGAGGTCTACTATTGCTATAAATCTATTGTCATAAATGTCGCTAGTGAGTGCGTATTTATAGGCAAGAATAGACCTTGCATCGATGAGGCCTAGTCAATGGGGCCTTGTCAACATAGCCAACCATGACTCATCACTTCACTATACCATCCCATAAAGTTTTTAAGTTCCACCAAAGCAAAAAGGAATGCATAACAATTTGAAAATATTTGACTATTCTAAGAAATGCCAAGATTTAGACAAAGCCCATTCTTGAGCCCTCTTATTGCAAAAGATAGAAGATTTGGACTAATTAATCTAAGAGCCTGGAACTTTGCAATATTGATCAACATTATCATAAAAAGAAGTCATCTACAAAATGCATATTTAATAAAGTAAAAAAATTGTTTTTAATAAAGATGCCTTATAGCAAATTATGTTCCTAGTCCTTTTGTATAGCATGGCATAAAAAAATCTACATTAATGATGAAGAGATAAGAAGTAAGAGGACAACCTTGTCTAACTAAGCATTCAAGCTTGAAGCTCCACCATTAGCATCTGCAAAAAACATCTTCACCATTCAAATAAAATTTTCATTAAAATCATATTTATGAAGATAAGCAATAATAAACTACTATTCAATTCTATCATATACTTTAGCATAATCAAGCTTCAAAAAAGTAATGTCTTTATTGGAATCCTTAACCCATTCCATACCCTTCTAAGCTACCACAATATGATCCAAAATATATCTACCCTTGACAAAGCCAATTTGCACTAGAGTGATTAATTGAGGAATAAATGGTTTTAATCTTCTTGCAAAACATTTAGCCAAAACTTCCTAAACAAAATTCAGAAGAGTAATAGGGAGCCAATTAGCAATGTGCAAAATGTCATCATCCTTAGGAATAAGTTTGATGGCTCCTCTATTTAGCTCTTAACCAAGAAAACATTTATTACATCTCAATAATTTTTGAAAACATTTAATGGAAATTCCATCAAAACCTTGAGCTTTATCATTGGCCAAGCTAAACACTATATCTTTAATTTTAGTAAGAGATATACTCTATTCAAGAAGATGGTTGTGATTGCCACAAACAATATTAGGTAAATGATCACAATTAGAGAGAAAATCTACATGAACAAAGCCCTCTAAGATAAATACACATTGAAAATATATTTTAAGAAAACCATTGATAAGAAAAGGATCATAAGTAAGTTGACTATCAACTTCTATGATGTCAATAATAGGAAAATTACCTTTACATTGTAAGAATTTAAAAAATTCTTTGCATGATTCTCCCTTTACTTTCAATCAATTGAGACACCTCTTAATGAGAGCACTCTTAACATTATGCACATCCCATTTTTGTTTAATTGAGCAAACATAAACAAGTTATTGTTAAAGATTAATATTAAAGGGATCATTATGTAAAGTAGTGTTGATTTGTTGAATTTCATCACAACTCTTTTTCTTTGTCCTCTCTTTATCTCTTAACATATTGCTTATCTAACCAATGGAAAAAATTACAAATATGATATATAGCATGTAACTACAACTTAATCCAACCTGATTTACCAAGGGGTCTCATTTGTACATTCTAGAAAGATATGAAAATACATTTTTTAGAAGGAGTAAGAAATAAAGATGCATTCATATGAAAAAGCTCATAATGTTGAACTAGAGACTTAATACCAAATTTCAACTTGAGAAATTAGAAAATGTTTTGAAAGAGTTGCATTTTTGTGAACTCTAACCTTTCCATCATAGAACCAATAAGAATAATTGGAAAAATAAAATTGGTTAAGTCCTTCAAAAATCTAATTATTACCTTCATGGAGATTAGACCAAGTAAACCAATCATGATGATGAACATTTGATCCTGCAGTATGACATAAACAAAATTGTTCCTTAACATACACCAAATAGAAAGGTTATGGCCTACAAGCTAAGAGAAAACTCCATCAATTTATTTATAAGAATTTTCAATCATATTAAAATCACCACCAAAAAGGCAAGGAATGTTAGGCAAACTTTAGCGAATAAACTGTCGTAAAATAATTTCATTAGTAAAAGTAGTAGAAGCATAAATATTGCAAATATTAAAAAGAACCGTTAAGAATAACCTAGACTATAGAATTATCTTGACCATGAGAGATGATTTTTTTAGATAAAAAATAATTGAAAAAAAGAGCTATGCCACCTTGACGAATATTATGATTAGTAAATAATATTGTAGAATCATGAAAAATACTATTACCAATCATGACTATATCTGAATTGGAAATCTTAATTTCTTAAAGAAGAATTAAATTAGGAATTAAATTTCGCATGTGAAAAAAAGCATTAATAACTTTTTTCTAAAGTCTACTAGTAAGATCCCCGACATTTCATAAAAGGATTAACATAGGGTGAAGGGGGAGGAGTCCCCCACCATATCAGTTGAATCAACATTCTTAAAAGAAGTTATCTTCATATATTAACCAATAGTTGCAAATGAATTATTACTAACAAAAATATCTTGAACATGTTGACTATTTTGATTATTTGGAATATATTCACCAATAGATAGACTTCCTCGACATTTTTTATTATTAAAAACCATCTAAATCAACAATAGGACTCTATGAAACCTTATGAGCATATATTTGTTTTCCCTTAGTCATTGAAGAATATTTTGAAATTGATTTCATTAAAAACTTGCTTGAAGATACATTTGTTGAACAGCAATAAAATAAAGGGATGGGCTAACTATTGAAACATTAGCAGAATAAATCATTGCAAGATTTGCAGCATTCATAGAAAAAACCATATCAGAATCTTTAACATTAGTAGAAGAAACTTTAGTCGCAAAATCAAACATGTGACCCTCACGATGACAATAGTGACATGACTTTGAAATATTCTAATAAATAATCTTTAATGCATATTTAATTCTACTAGCACATAGAAGAATTTCTCACTTAAGTAAATTAAGATCCATTTCAATCATACATCGAATTTTATGAAACCACTACCTATAGTGAGGACTTCAAAGTGCTTAATTAGCCTAATATAAGAGATAAAATCGCTTTCAAATTTTTTTAAAATTAATGGAAGACTTAGCAATTCAACAAAATAAGGAATCTTTTGGAATTGAAGAGATGTTAGATTAAAAGAGGTATTTAACTTTTGAATAATTAATAAAGCATTATGGTGATTGAAAACATCAATATCAAGGGCATTAGAAACCATTGTTGATGAGTCATGGTTTGTCAAGCCTTGATGTCGGGGTTAGAAAGTGATGTTAGATATTCGTTGTCATCTCCTTTATGCTGGCCTATAAATATAGCACTTGAATGCACAATTGGAACATGATGGAGGGAAGATAGTTTTAGTTTTCAATTTTTGATAGTCTTCCTTAGGGTTCTATTATTCCTAGTGCATGCCTACAATGTGATGTTTGTAATTGTACGTCACCTTTGTCCTAGCGTGACGTACTTGGACATGTTACATGACTAGCAATAAAGATTGAGATTACTTTCATCATTACAACATCCACTCAGATTATTATTGCTTTTAATTGTTAATTATTTACTATTTTCCTTATTTAAACATTTCCATTTATTGCCATTTACTATTCTTATTATTAAGCAAAATGCATACATCTTAATCACGAGCATTTAAGTGGAAGTACTAGGTAATCCAATGGTGTATTATTTGGCACAACCAATGACATACGCTTGGCAATCCCAGAAGTACTCTCACGAAGTCCAAGACGTATATAGACGATTAAGAGTGGATACTCATTGCACACAGGCTAGTTTAGATCTTATTTTCCATTATTCATTAGCTTAATTAATTTACCTCTTTATCGTTATTAGGAGCAAAGTAGAATTAGACAACATCATACACCTCACTTTAGACTAAACCATACGTGACAAAGCTACCACTAGTCTAAGTGGGAAGACAACAAATTGCAATTAGAGCATAATAATCTAGATACCATAGCTAGTCCCATCCATGAAATTCGATGAAATCGTGCCTGAATGCTTGTGATTCATATGGTTGGGCATAGGGGTACCTTGCCGCTCATCATTAGCATCGTTGCCAAGGATGGTGCTAGTTATCTAGATTAGTTATATCATACATGATCATTGTAACGGTATTAACAATATATCTTTTAGAAAACATTAACTCACACACACCATAAACTAATAACAATGTCTCTCTCACAAGGAAGTGATACTGCACTGTATAGTGAAAACATTCGTTGGAGAACTAACGAGATATACAAGGAAGAAAATTGGAGTGACCAACCTTATGTAGGGGTTTCTAATGTTCATGACCACCTTGACAACACTCAAAGACTACATTCACCTAAGGTAGACAATCTTGGAGGAGATGATGTAAGTCCTGAACTAGGGGAGGCCTCAAGGCCTAAGACCTCCCTAAAATTTAGAAAAGATAGATCAAGGAACCCTATAGAACACCATAGAAGCCATGGCAATTCTTCTAAATCCTCATCTTTCTCTTCCCCTTCTAATGAGACGCGATATGCACTGAGCCGCGATATCGTGTACGCGATATCGTAGTCCACCACCATATCTATAAATAAGAGGCGGCACTCCCTTCATTTCCCAATCCTGGCTAGAAGTAGCGAAGCTTTGGTAGTTTGAACACTCCAGAGTTAGATTAATTTCCCATGTGCCCGCAGTAGGAGTCCTAGAGTGAACGGCTCTTTATTCGAGCAACTTTGTAACTTGAACACAAGTTGTGTACGACAATAAAGATGAACTTGATTGGATAAACCTTGCAGTACATGGTTTTATTTTATTGTTATTTATTGCTTTCCTAGTGCGCACGAGTACGACTTGATTACGAGCATCTACGGATGTGTACGGCTAATCAAGGAATCGGCTGCTCGTCGCAACGCGTGAGTACGACTTGACTACGAGCATTGTGACTGCTTGGTAACCTAGTAGCGTATTCCAGGATCTGCGCTTGGTAATCCCAGTAGTAGTCCAATGTGTACGGCTAGTTAAGGAATCGGCTACTCATCGCTAGGCTAGAACGTGTGATAAGTACGACTTGGCTACGAGCATCCACGGGTGTGTACGGCTAGCCAAGGAATCGGCTGCTTATCACACTTAGGCTAAATAGGTGCCTCAGTACGACCACTTCGAGCACTTGCGTTACGTGTGGTGATCCCAGTAACGATTAGCGTTTGGTAGCCACAGTTGCATAGTTCAGGGTGTGTCCGGTAAGTGGGAACGGATGCTGACGCTAGTTAATTTAGACTTAGGACATTAGTTAGAGTTAGTTAGTTTCTCAACCCTTTCCCTCATAGCTTAGGAGATAAACTGAAAAATACCAAAAAAATCATATACCTCAGACTTGCTTAACCATACACCGTGACACATACAAGCAAGCCTGGGAAGACAACGAACGATTAACCCCAAGTGTTTCTTGTGGCGTTAAGGCATTTAGTCTGCGGAGTTCAACCGGATCGCACGTACATTCTTGTATTCGTATGGTTGAGTGTAGGGGTACCTCGCCACTCATCATTGGCACCGTTGCCGGGGACTAAGTGTTTTTTACGCTAATTGAACATAAGGGATATCACTCACATCGTTGTGAGCTTTAACGAACCTTTGGGTTAATCAGTTAATTAAGAACATAAATAACGGTAAAACAACACACCATTAGGATGGCTTCTTCTCATGAAATCAACTCACCTAAGGATAACACAGGAGACGGTCAGCATCATACGCATAAATCAAATCAGCCATGTCCTAAATAATCTAAGGTCACATATACTCATCCTGATGAGTATGTCCTTGACTTTACTTTTATTCTCCATCAAGATGAGCAACTACGATGGAGAGATCTGCAAGGTAACATCGTGTTACCTCTGGATAGATTTGCCCCTAACATGCTTTTCCGTGCCTTAGCACAGATTGGCATGGCAAGAACTATTTGCGGAATACGTTCTATATGACCATGACATAAGGGATGATCAGCCCACAAATGCCCAACGTATCAGGGACGAAAGGCAGGAAAGCGAACATTCATTGTTGAAGGGCAAGGTCCCCCATGTCATTAGTGAAATAGGAGACAAGGAACCCCTCACAATGGGTTTCTTAGAAAACGATGTTCCTCCTCCTCACTCTAGTGAAGAGGTAAAGCATCAAGGCCTTCGATCAACTGTACATGCTACAGGCTCTGATCCTCGTGAGCACCAACTGTTCACGGCAGGAAAAACTACTCACACTAAGGACAAACACTTAGATTGTAACAATGATCGGGGCCGAAGCAACCAAAGAGAAGGTAAGAAACATCGCCATGGTGATGGATCCCCTTCCTCTTCTCATTCATCTTGCCATTCACACTCTCCTTCGACATTTGGGCGCAACCATCGTGAGCATAACGGAGAGAGTAAAAGTAAAAGGGAAGATGAAATACCTCGACAAGAATGTCAACAGGAGTTAGGACAAGGGCAAGGACGTAGGGAAAGTAGGGAACCACCACGTAGACATCACAGACGTCATGAAAGAGATGATCATGACGAGCCCCTACTCGCAACCCGAAGCATGCTTAACATAACAAAGGCAGTTAGGATTCCCACAAGGCACTTAGAGGACAGTAGGATCAAGCGTTTGGACATAAATAATATCCCACGTTTTGAAGGGGGATACAACGCT
>MNCI01026349.1:0-15614 GCA_015680685.1 Gnetum montanum | reverse complement strand
CTTCGGATTCGGAGCATCCTTCAGTCCAAAGGAGTGTAACGCATACGGTTATACATACCGTAACTGACTGGATCAAGGTAGGCCACCTTCCCAAGAAACTAACTGACCCTGGGAGTCCCTTTATTTACTTGCAGATCGCTGAAAATGCACCACATCGAGCTCTTCTTGACTCAGGTTTCGGAGTCAACTTAATTTCGCGAAAGATGTATCACGCCTAGAACCTGCCACAACTTAAGAAGGGCAATATCCAACTAGAGTTGGTAGACCAGTCCATCACCATTCCCTTGGGATTAGTGAAGGATGTTATTACCACTGTGTGTGGTTGGTCCTACCCAGCTGATTTTCTAATGATCGATGTTAACAACAACGAAGGGGACTTCCCAATTATAATGGGAAGGGCATGGCTAAGCACAGTAGATGCATGCCTTAGGATCCGTGATCTTTCCTTGGAAATCTCTAAGATAAACATATGTGGAAAAATTGAGAAGAGGATAGTTCCATGCATCACATACAGTGATTCATCGGGTGATGACATGGAGGAAATGTCTCCATGTAACAGGTGTGCCCAAGAAACTCTGCAACAAAGATGCCTGTATATAGCAACCACACAAGAAGTAGTAGACACCCCGTGGTTTACAGCTTCTCGTAGGAGCAGAAAAATATGCATGGGACGAACTGAGGAAACTAATGCCAACAACCATGGAATAGACTCATTGGAACGTGAGCGTCGCCAACTTCCACCCCTTAACTGAAGATCATCAATTGGGAGAAGTTGGGCACTTCTCAGAAATTCCAATAGGCGCTCACTATTTCGGATCTCTCCCTTACAACCTAGTCATGGGGGGGATGGCCACCTATGCTAACCATATTGGGCCCTCAGTTCTTTTAAGTTTTTTTTTACAACGTTTTTGTTTTACACATTTTTGTTTTACAACTTTCTTTAACTTTTTGATGTTTTTGTTTTGCACCATCGTTATACTTTTCTATTTTGTGTGTGTGTTATCCACCATGTAAGTTCGTCACCAAATAAGTATTCAGACCGATGGGATGAACTATTTTTTATTAATTGCAAATGTTTGGTTTTTACCTTTGAGTTCCAATGTTGATACTAAGATATGTTTCTTCTGATATGGCACGCAATGAGATCACTTCATCCATCCATCCATTAAAGTCTATGGTTTCCCTTGGCTTGGAAATGTACGGTTCCCTTCCAATAAGAACTTTAATGAACTGGTGACTGGGCATTTCTCAAACTAAGGAAGGACTCAAGGTTTGTAAAGGGTGTGACTTCAAGGGAACTCGATGCTTTTGTGTTGGTCATTCATTTGGGTGCTTGGTTGTTTTCTTCTTGAGTTTTCTTACCGTGCTAACGTTACCCATTCTTCGGAAGCGGAGAAAAAAAAAAAAAGAAGTCTTTGCATGGTGTGGTCCCCACGCATAAAAACAAAAAACCAAAAAAAAAAAAACCAAAAAAAAAAAACCAAAGTGAGGATTCAAAACACGCCCCTTAGATGAAATAAAATTTGGGCTGCAAGCCCTGGTTATGGAACCAAAGTGTTCCCTCTTACTAAGGCCCTTCTCGCTTCCCATTCTCTCCGTTGTTTCGTCGGAATGGTGGTGGCTCTTTGAAGATGCATCCTTGTTCTCCAAGTGGATTTTTTACCCAAATGCATTGATGCGAAGTCACTGGAAGTGGTTGGTTTGAGCCAGAGTTGGAATGAGATTCGCCAAGTCACATTAATCATAAAACACACAAGGGGCTGTACACCACCTTGTTCTGGGGATTCCATTCCACTTCGCTTCTCTCCACCCTTCGCTCCACTATTCACCTCAATGCCGGTTGTATCATTAATTTATATATTTTGGTTGATGCATTGTTTTCTTTTTGGTAAATTCTTACGGTCAAGACTTTAACTCTTGTTCCAAAGGACATTCCTAGAGCCTACGGACTCTTTTGAATGTGGGTTTGTCAAGGCATTCAGGGCATGAGCCTGCTTTGGGGAGGACCCACTAACATTCGTATTTGGAACCTTAGTTAACTTCTTTTCCTTAACATTCTGCAATTAATTTTACTTTTTTTCATTACCATTTTGACATCCACTTCACTGATGCCATAGTTGTCCCTTTTTACCTATCTTTGTTAGTCCTTTTCTTTCTCCATTCTAACGCTACCGGAGGTTCGCGATTAGTCATGGGGGTACGGGGCCTGCTTTTTTGATTTTTCTCCAAAGCCCCAGATTTTTTCGTTTTTCTTCTTAACCCGTACACCTTCAGTAGTCATCATCTACATTTTCCCAGATCCATATCAGCCATACCACAACCTAGCCAATGAACCTAAACTGAAGCAAGGTATTATTTACATAAAGATTCAATTACCCTTGCTAATATATGATTGTGTTGTGTGTGCAGATGGTAATCATACAACAATGAAATGGATCTGGAGCAAACACTTGGAATGGGCAGTGCTGAAGCAGCTATGCAAGGAGTAGAACGGATAATGCGCTTACGGATGGACAACGGAAGGCGCAATCTAGGCGTTGGCAGCAGCAAGACTCTTCGCTCTTCTTCTCTTCTATTCTCTCTCCTCTTTTCTCTCAGCTGCCAAATGTGGCCTGATGTCATTGTAATAAGGTGTTCACCCTTGTTGTCATGAACACTAGTTTTGTCAAGTCTTGTAATAATGATCCGTTCACATGTCACCTCGTTAGTTCCATTCCCCTCAATAATCCCATACCTACCTGATATCATTGTAAGGAACTCAAGGACGAGTTTTCATTCAGTCATGGGGGTATGATGAGACGCAATATGCACTGAGCCACGATATCGCGTACGCGATATTGCGTTGTCCCCTGCGATATCGCGTACGCGATATCGCACTTCGCCGTCATATCTATAAATAAGAGGTGGCACTCCCTTCATTTCCCAATCCTGGCTAGAAGTAGCGAAGCTCTGGCAGTTTGAACACTCCAAAGTTAGATTAATTTCCCATGTGCCCGCAGTAGGAGTCCTAGAGTGAACGGCTCTTTATTCGAGCAACTTTGTAACCTGAACACAAGTTGTGTACGGCAATAAAGATGAACTTGATTGGATAAACCTTGTAGTACATGGTTTTATTTTATTATTATTTATTGCTTTCCTAGTGCACACGAGTACGACTTGATTACGAGCATCTACGGATGTGTACGGCTAATCAAGGAATCGGCTGCTTATCACACTTAGGCTAAATAGGTGCCTCAGTACAACCACTTCGAGCACTTGCGTTACGTGTGGTGATCCCAGTAACGATTAGCGTTTGGTAGCCACAGTTGCATAGTTAAGGGTGTGTCCGGTAAGTGGGAACGGATGCTGACGCTAGTTAATTTAGACTTAGGACATTAGTTAGAGTTAGTTAGTTTCTCAACCTTTTCCCTCATAGCTTAGGAGATAAACCGAAAAATACCAAAAAAATCATATACCTCAGACTTGCTTAACCATACACCGTGACACATATAAGCAAGCCTGGGAAGACAACGAACTATTAACCCCAAGTGTTTCTTGTGGCGTTAAGGAATTTAGTCTGCAGAGTTCGACCAGATCGTGCGTACACGCTCGTATTCGTATGGTTGAGTGTAGGGGTACCTTGCCACTCATCACCTTCAATGTCTAGATTTGATGAAGATGAACATAGGTATGGAGATAAGGCTCCACTAAAGGATTGGACTAAAAATTGAAATCAAACCCATGGGAAAATTCAAAGGCATCACCACAAACATAGATAGCATCATCATGATCAAACGAATAGAAATAGAGATTTCCCTCACAACCTATTTGATGATGACAAACCCTTGCTGGCCACTACATGCCTAATGTAGATCACAGAGGCCATTAAGATATCTTATAAGCATTGCAAAAAGAGTTACCCACTTAAGCTTGACATGAATAATATTTCTAAATTTGCAAGAGGTTCCAAGTTAGATCCACAACATCATTTACAAGCCTTCCATGATGCTTGTGCTTTCTACAACATTGAAAATGGGTGGTAAAAGCTTAAGCTCTTTCCCAGGACACTAATTGATAGATTTGAAGTGTGGTATCGATCATTAAAATTGAATTTAATCGAGTGATGGTCCATAATGCTAGAACTGTTCAACAAGAAATACCAAACCTATGCAAGGGTGTACAACCTGAGAAGACATATCCAAAAGTGAAAGTAAGAACAACATGAACCCTTGGATAGGGCCTTAGATAGATATTATGGCTTATTGAGTAGTTACCTAAGCCATGGTTTCTCCAAGGAAAGACAAATTTTCCACATCATAGATGGACTTCGTAATGAAACAAGGGAAATCCTTGGGATGTATGCCTTAGGGCAGTTATACAAGCTCCAAGCCCATCAGATTTGAGAGCTAATCGAGCATGTGGCAAAAGAAGAAGGAGAGATATGTAAATGGGAGAATGTTGAGAAATATCAATGGAACCTAACTCTTTAATAGAAGGAGGTCTAGATCTATGGTAAGGAAAATGAAACCACTCTCGAGAAGGTGATTCCGTAACAAACTTTGTGGATACAGAAGTCTATTAATGAACTTGAAGCAAAGTTTAATAAGATGTCCAAATGGATATATGAAAATGTTACAACTCTCATTGAGATGGTCGAGGAGAAGATCATGTAAAATAAGCTTGGTGATTACAACCAAAAAAGGATACAAAACCAAGAAATAGCTAGGAACACTTTTCGAAAAACACGAAAAATGGCTAAAGAAAGTGAGGCTATAGACTCAACCATAAACAAAGATAATGGATGTAACATTTGCAAATATGATCATTTGAAGGACAATTTCCTAGTCTTTTTGCATCTACGAAAGTATTAGGTAGATGCCTTAAATTTGAAATTTGTGCAAAAGCACATGCCCAGAAGATTTCCTCTCCCACAAGGTAATTATAGATAGTCCCACAACCACTCATACCATCCTAGGAGAACTTCTTACTAGCCTCAACACAATCATCAACTGTAGTGGCAACAACCATAGTTGTGGGGGAGGCCACCACCAAATCAACCCTATCTACCGAACCTGCATGGATATTATGTTCAACACCCTATTTCTCCAACTAGTTCTACATCCTCTACTTCAAATTGCCACTACCACTCTCCTAAGTACCATCAACTCTTCACATCCCCTGAAGGATCACCACCTCATGCTTCTTAGCATTCATCCTACCCTCAATATTCTCATACACCACCTCATTATAGGCCACCACCAATGACACAAGAAGGCTTAGCACCACAATACCAACAAATGACTACCACTTGTGTTGCAAATGTGCACAAAGATGTTGATACTAGTGGGTTTCAATTGTAATGTAGGAAATGTCTTTTCTGTAGGAAAGGTCGTAAGCTAAAGCAGACCATGCATGGACCCATCATATCATCCAAGCTAACACAATGCCAATCTAGTGCACCACCTTCCTTGTCTCAACCACCATCCTTTGATCATACACATAAGCCACCATCCGTCATTACTCCAACCCCAAGTCCAAACAATGAATCTAATAGTGTGGGGAGACAAATAAATCCATGCATACCATATTATGATCAAGGGTGCAATCATGGGCTAGACATCCATAACATTAACACACTTCATACCTTGACCACCATACATTTAACCATCAAGTGTTTGACCAAAAATTTTTCTACCTGACCATCATACCACTAATAGATACTTAGTGGCTAGGGCATGGACGGTTACCAATGTTTCATACATGCATGGATACTATCTACCTACTTATTAATCCTTGTCACGGCCAAATGTTTAGTCATGGGGGTTACCCCCCATTCTAATCTTCAGGATTCTTAAGTGTTTTTCATCTTTTTGTTTTATAATTTTTTGTTATTTTCCTATTTCTTGATCCACTTTTTTCTATTTCATCTAATTTTTTCTATTTGTTGTTTTCATTTTCTTTATTGTGTAATCTTGCTTGTGAATAACACGATCATGTTGCTGATTGAGGTGAGGTTTTCTCTATGTTGTCAAGTCATAAGGGACTAATTATTCAAACCCTGAGACCATGACATCCATCCATCCATTCCATTAATAAGAGGTTCTTAACCTTGTCATAATGGTAATCTTCTCCATCATTTGACCTAATAATAAATCTATAATCATTGTGTCTAAACAAAAGAGTGTAGAACCAAGGCAGAATGTGATGGGTGTGACATCAAGGAAATTTGTGAATTCTCTTTGGCCACTTTTGTATGTTCTATCATGTTGTTGAGGTTGTAACCATATTCTTGTAGATCTAACAAAAAATGGGACTAAGAGTAACCTGACAATGGCATTGAAATAAAATTTTGTAGGTTCCACTGGAAAGACATGTACCCATGCCTGAAGGTTGGTGGCTTCTTAGAGTTAAAAAAAGCATGAAAAGGAAAAAATATGCATAAGTGCCATAAATAAAGCTCCTCCCTTGGTCAAAATGCCAAATGATGTTACTCCTCACAACTATGATAGTCTTATGGTTGTCCATTGACATGATGAAACAATGCAATGTCACTGCAATGTGGTGTGGACTTGTTTTGAATCTTGGGAAGGACTCATGATTATTTAACCATTAATAACACACAAGGTTTCATTGTGACCATGGTAAGACACCTGATGTCCTAATTTTTGCACTCCTTTCTACAGTCCATCTCATCTCGTTGTCCAATGATTATAACTTATGGTTTTGTGTCACATAGAGTTGTTATCTCAAATTGGTGGTTTTAACATGTGTGTTTTGTTTCATAGGTATGCATTGCATTCAACCCCTTTAGTGCGTAAAAACATTTTTAGGTGTGGTTACACAAGGGAATCATAGGCTAGAGCCTACTTTGGGGAGGATCCACTTGTGTAAATTTTGTGACTTAAACCTGTTGGGCTCAACCACATCATTTTTTACCTTCCAAGTGCTCAATTGTTATCTTTTGTTGTTTCCCTTATCGTATAATTGATCTATTCATCACCTTGATTTCAACACCTTTTTCTTGATCATTCTAGTGCTTTCCACATCGATGACTCCCCTTTATCACACTTTCAGTGCCTCAAATTGATTTTCTGCTTATCCTAGATTGATGAACTTAACTTCAAACCTTCCAACCCATCATAGAGCTTTAGTTTCCATGCACAATTGTTCCATTTAGTGAAAATCCATGGATCCTAACATCAGGTACGTGACATCAGGTCTGTTGAAGACTATATATATGACTCCCGCAATGATCCAACTTCATTTTCATCATTTGCTGCTAGGGAAGTTATTGAAATTTTTTCTTGCAATTGAGAGCTTTGTGCACTCATTTTTCCCTTGTGGTCTCTAGCTCTCTATTGCTCCAATTTTTACATCATTTGAACCTACCTGAACCTAAAGTNGGGGTGGGGTGGGGCCTTGCGTGTGAAACTTGCACCAGATTGCTAAAATTTGCTATTGCTTGGAGGGTGTTATAAGGATAAGAGTGTTAAAAACTTTAGGAGTTATCATGAAAAATCAATTGCAGTGATGCCAGAGATCTAACTTTTTTCATGCGAGGAACTGTAACCATCATTATAAGCCATACATGAGGAAAAAGGAACCAATTATGAAGGCTCATAAAAGAGATAGAGACTTTTTGGGGATTTTTCTTGAAAATTTTTCTAACTCTACAATCATATGAATTAAGAACTTAATGAACTAGGTAACTAGTAAGGTATAAATTGATTAATGGAAAGAATACAACCTTAGTAACACTCGATCTTTACTTGATTGTAGATGGCCCCAAAAAGAGGTGCATAAGGTGAACCCTTGCAAAGAGTAGCTAAGCATCCACAAGGTGGTCGAGGCCAGCAAGGTGAACATGCAGAACATGCTAAGCAGGAAGCCCAATCCTTCAACATTCACCAAGAGGCTTCAGTCCAAGGGAAGGCTATAGAACCATAGGCTCCCATGTAGGGACAATGTCTCATGTTGCCTCCTAATTGCTCTACTACCATTCTAGAAAGTCCATGTTGACCTTAGTCATTATGGAAGTGAATTTCAACCCATTCATGGAGTTTGCTTTGGAAGCAGTGTGGACACAACTTAAGGCATCTCCATTGTGGCTAATTTTCTCAAACAGTGGTGAGTGGTACCTTGGTGAAACTCATCAATTCTGGCACAACAAAGATGAGGGCACCACCATCAACATTTGTGGAGTAAATGTCTCCTTTTCAGTCAAAGCAATTATTGCGGCTCTCAATCTGCCAAATGAAGGGGCTAAGGCAGTCCATCTAACAACTAGATTTAACCCCAAGGCCAAGAAAGTGTGGCCAAAATGGGCATAAAAGAAAGAGGATAAAACATATAACGAAATGACTCTAGAAGAGAGGACGTATTTCAAGATTAGGACTTACCACCTGTTTACCATCAAAGGGCTCAATTGAATCTTGACATATGCGGCCAAGGGAAGTACTATTTTAATGGGTAAATTTGCAGGCAATCTTCCTTAGTTTTACTTCACTAAAATTCAATGGTGGTTCGAAGAAAAGAAGGTAGGGAAATTAACACTTCCATATCCTTGCCTAATCAGAACGCTATGCAAGCACGTTGAAATCCTAGGATATATAAATAATATCCCTAAGAAGGCTTAGAATGCCTCCTTCACTGAAATCCTCAAATTTGTAGCACCAAGAAAAGATTTTGGTGAGGAGTAAGAGGTGGAAAAGGAAGCAGGGCCAAAAGTAGAAATACAACGTGAGCCTAAGCAGCATCCACAGACACAAGCTTCACCATCGCCACCATAAGACTACAAGCCCTCCATGAGCCATTTGCAGAAGATTGTTGAAGTTGTAAGCTAGGGAAGTAGGGATGAGTCCAACCTCTTTAGAGTGATGGATAATGTCGTACAACCCATAGTTTCAACAGATCTAGCATGGGGGGAAATCTTGCTATAATCAGGAGGAGAAGGATCCCAATGGTCATGAAAAATCTCTAGGAATGTTGCATCCTTTCAAGTAACACTCGAAATGGGAGAAGGTGTCACAGTTGTGGTATTGCAACATGAAGATGTGGTAGGTGTAGCAGAAGTAATCACATACCACATTAAGGAATCATTCAACATGTTTGTTGTGCCCCCAATAGATCTAATGGGAACTAGAGATGGACAAATGATAACCAGAACATCAATGACTCATGCAGTGCATGAGGATGTTTTGGATCAACTGCTGTAGACAGGGTAAGTGATGACTACCTTATTTGACATCCCTAGTGATGTCACTGTGGCATAGTTAGATCTCATCACCACAAAAGGAAAACTAGTCATGACTAAAGTCAAGGTAGAGCATGTAGAAATTGAAGTACAAAGACTACAACAAGATCTAGTTACTCTGAGAGCCAAACAACAAGATCCTAGCTATTTTGTTACACCTGACTAGCTTGAAGAATTCAAGATGGAGTAGTTAACCAAGCTAATAAAGGAGAATGTAGTTACTAAACAAGAAAAAGAGAAGGTGGTTTGGAATGCCTTTGCTATTGATGCATAATCCCATGCATACAAAAAGGCATTGACCATCACATAAGAAGAAAATAAGTAGCTTGTAGTAGAAAATTCAAAGTTGATCATAGTTGAGAAGCAAAAGAACATCTTAGAAGAAAGCGTCCACTAGTTAAGAGAACAACTAGTGAGGGTCAACTAGGACATTAGTAGATTGGCTAGAGAGAATAGAACCTTGTCAATGAAGGAAGTTCATGTTACTCATCAGAAATCAGTAATTGAAATTAGTGCATGGTAGAATGAGGCCAAGAAATATGAGAAGTTGAAGGAGTACTTCCATAACTAAGTAGGCATGTACAAACAAATAAATGAAAAAGAAATCCAGATGGCTAAAGCCCACATTAGCTCCCTATCAGCACAAAATCCTAAGTGGTAGCCAATCCTAGATATGCCTTGGTCCACCAAACAGAAGTCAAGAATAATGACATGCGGATAAAAGATTTGAAAGAATACATGGCGTTGGCTAACCTCAAATATGCCAACCTTGCCATGTTAATAGTAGGTCAACCTTGAAATGAGCTGGAAAAATAGGTAGCAACCACTTATGCATTATATGAGAAAGAGTTTGTTGATCAGAAAGATGTGTTGCAAAAGCTGCAAGTGGCAAACTCAAAATTGATAGTGGTTAAAGCTAACTACCAAGGATAGAAGGAAATTGCCTCAAACCTAGCTAGAAGACTAATAGATTATCATGAACTTAGAGAAAAAGCTAGGGCCTTTGAGAAGGAACAAAGACATTTGTGGCTTGGTATGTGAAGGCTAACTAGATGTTTTTGCAATTGCCATGTCTTGGGATGTACTGGCACTAGCACACATCAGCTCAGCAGCTTGGATGGTACATAATGCAAGGACGAAAGAGGAGAAGTTGCATGCATTGTTGAATTGTTACAAATTTCAAAAGCCTAGTGATAAAGAAAAATAATGAATGGAGGAGCCATTGCCTTTGGGCATCACATGAGCTTTCCAATTTTTGTTTTGTAATAATGTGTCCTATTTTTTATATTACACCAATATGACATGCAAGATTCAATTGTCAATTTTTTTGTTTATTATTCAAGTCAGTCAATAATTTCATACCTTCTCAATATTTTGTACAAAACTTGTTCCTCATTTTGTTTAACTCAAGAATGAGTTTTCATTCAATTGTGGGGTATGAGTCATGGTTTGTCAGGCCTTGACGTTGGATATCTAACGTTAGAGCCTCGATGTTGAGTACCTGATGTTAATTATTAATTATTAATTATTTTCCTTAGGTAAACATTTTCATTTATTATCATTTATTATTCCTATTATTAAGCGAAATGTGTATGTCTTAATCATGAGCATTTAAATGGAAGTACTTGGTAATCCAATAGTGTATTGTTTGGCACAACTAGTGACATATGCTTGGCAATCCCAGAAGTAGTCTCACGATGTCCAAGAAGTATACCAACGATTAAGAGTAGATACTCATCGCACATAGGCTAGTTTAGATCTTATTTTCCATTATTCATTATCTTAATTAATTTACCTCTTTATCATCACNATTTTCCATTATTCATTATCTTAATTAATTTACCTCTTTATCATCAATAGGAGCAAAGTAGAATTAGACAACATCATATGTCTCACTTTGGACTAAATCATATGTAACAAAGCTACCACTAGTCCAAGTGGTAAGACAGTGAACTACGATCAAAGCATAACGATCTAGATACCAAAGCTAGTCCCATCCATGGAATTTGACTAGATCATGCATGAATGCTTGTGATTTGTATGGTTGGGTGTAGGGGGTACCTCGTTGCTCATCAATTGTCAAATATACAAATTCTACTATCAAAAATGAGTTTGACAAATAATAAGCATGAATAACATGCAAACCTCGATCTTTCCAAACCAAATTTAAATGATTCAAAAAACTTGATGAAGAAGGTAAATAATCTATAATTTACATGAAAACATACCTTCTAGAAATTTTTTAAGTAATAGATTCATATAAATCATTAAGAAATTCATAGAAAAATAAAGAAATAGTAATTCTTCCTAAAGTATCACCAACTAAATTTGATGACATTGCAATATCAATGCCAAAACTCTTGCTACCTTAGATTAATGTAGAAATCCTTACTACCTCAAATAAATGTAGAAACCCTCAATATTTGATGTATAAGACTTTTTAATAAGTTACTCCCTAAAATAATAGTAATATATATACACCTTAATATATATCATTCAATTATAATTTTATAACTCAACATTGCCCACGAGAATCAAACCTATGACTTGCAACTTTCAAATCTAAAATAAAGATACATGAAGACTAAGAAGAACTCAAGTGGAGAGCCTAGTAGTAGGACTATTAATTTGGTAACTCTCAATTATGGGTTTAACTCTTAATTTGGTAACTTCAAGTTATAAGTTCAATTCTAGTGGGCATTTGATGAAGTACGGTTTGTTGCATTGACTGGGCCCCATCGACTAGTTCCTGTTGACGTAGTCTATTGCATCGACTAGGCCTCGTCAATGAGGCCTGATCAATGTAGTTTGTTGCATCAATGATGAGAAGCGATATTGCATGCACCACGATATCGCTTACGCGATATTGTGGCCGTCGCAATATCGCATCCCATGCGATATCGCGTCGTCCCCTGCGATATCANTTATTACCTACATTAGCGCGGCATGAGTACAACTTGATTACGAGCATTGACGAATGTGTACGACTAATCAAGGAATTGGCTACTCATCGTGATTAGATTCTCTCACCCTCAACTCCTAGAACACAGGATGAGTACGACTTGATTACGAGCATCTACAGATGTGTACGGCTAGTCAAGGAATCGACTGCTCATCACGTTTAGGCTAGTTAAGTGCCTCAGTACGACCACTTCGAGCACGTGCATTACGTGTGGTGATCCCGGTAACGATTAGCGTTTGGTAGCAACAGTTACATAGTTTAGGGTGTGTATGGTAAGTGGGAATAGAGGCTGATGCTAGTTAATTTAGACTTAGTCCTTAGTTAGAGTTAGTTAGCTCTCTCAACCCTTCACCTTGATAGCATAGGAGAAAAACCATAAAAGACCATAAAAATCATATACCTCGGACTTACTTAACCATACACTGTGACAACAACAAGTAAGTCTGGGAAGACAATGAATGGTTAACCCCAAGTGTTCCATGGGTTGTATAGGCATTTAGTCTACGGAGTTCGACCGGATCGCGCGTGCTATGCTTGTTTTGTATAGTTGAGTGTAGGGGTACCTCACCACTCATCATTGGCGTCGTTACTGGGGACTAAGTGTTTGTGCGCTGAATAGAACATAAGGGATATCACTCACATCATTGTAAGCCCTAACGAACCTTTGGGTTAATCAAAAGATAAAAATTTATATAACGGTGAAATTAGCACACCGATAAAAATGCCTTCTTCTCATAAGAGCAACTCACCACCTAAGGACCATACACGAGACAATAAGCAACATAAAACACATAACCAAAATCAACCAAGTCCTAAACAATACAAGATAGTTTATACTCATCTCGATGAGTATATTCCAAACTTCACTTTTATCCTCCATCAAGACGAGTAGCTGCGATGGAGAAATTTGCAAGGTAACATTGTGTTACCCCCAAATCAATCAGTCCCTCGGATGCTTTTCCATGCCTTGGCACAGATTGACATGATTGAACTATACACTGAATATGTTGCGGAAGATTTTGACATGAGGGATTATTATCCCACAGATGCCCAATGTATGAGAGACTTAAGGTAGGAGAGTCAACATGCACTGTTGAAGGGCAAGGTCCCGCACGTCCTTAGCGAAATAGGAGATGAGGAACCCCTTATCACGGGTTCTTTAACAAAAGATGTTCCCCCTCTGAACGATGAGGAGGAGGATGGATATCAGAACTTATGCTCAATGATATACAACTTTGGTTCTGATGCCCGTGAACACCAACTGTTTACAGAGGGAATAGCAATAAAAGATTTGGACGAGCACTTATATTGTCACCACGATCAGGGCTGTAGTAACCAAAGAGAGGGCAAGAAACATTGTCATGGTGATGGTTCCCCTTCTTCTTCCCCTTCTTCACATCACTCATCGTCTCCTTCCACATCTAGACGTAGCCACCATGAACATAAAGGTGAGGATAAAAGTAAGAAGGATGAAAGACCTCGATGGGAAAGTCGAGAGAGAGGACAAGGGTAAGGACGTAGGGCGAGTAGGGAACAATGCAGACATCATAGGCGTCATGAAAGAGAAGATCATGACGAGCCCCTACTCACAACCTGAAGTATGCTTGACATAACAGAGGCAGTTAGGATTCCCACAAGGCATTTAAAGGATATCCAGATCAAGTGTTTAGACATGAATAACATCCCACGATTTGAAGGGGGATACAATGCTAATCCGAAAAATCATTTATGGGCATTCCACGATGCCTGTGCCTTTCAGAATATAGAAAATGAGTGGAAAAAACTTAAGTTGTTCCCAAGGACACTCACCAAAGAAGCAGTGAGCTGGTACCGATCCTTAGAACCAGAAACCATCAGGAGGTGGAGTACGATGTTAGAATTGTTCAACGAGAAGTATCAAACGTACTTCAGAGTGTCCAATTTGCATAAGCAGATCATAGGCTAGAAGCAAGGTACACACGAACCCTTGGATGCTGCCATGGCCCACTATTACACATTGTTACATCTTTGCCTGGGCCATGGGTACGCTTAGCGGGATCAACTTCGCGACATCGTTAATGGGCTAAGGCATGAAACTAGAAGAACCCTTGGGACTTATGCCCAAGGGATACTCTCACAACTTAGAGCCCATGAAATACGTAGCTTGTTGGAGAAAGTAGCAAATGAAGAAAGTGAGCTACGAAAAAGGGAAAGTGCAGAGGAGTATAACCATGATCCCTCCCTTCGAAAGAAGGAAGAGAAATTTTGTGATGAAGAATATGAGTCACTAGTCGAAGAGTTGGTGAACCGAAAAACGTTGCCGATCCAAAAATTAACAATAGAATTAGCGGCTAAGGTAGACGATGTATGGAGTTCCTTAGACTCTAGAATTGAAACTATCTTAAAAATTGTAGAGGAGTCTAAGGTAGAACAAAGTAGTGACAAAGGTAAGAAAAAGTGGAGAGATTTAAGCCCTGCACATAACAAGGGTAAGGGGAAAATCACTAACTTCGATGTGGCTATGGATTCAGATTCAGACGATGATGGTGGATGTGAGATCTTCCATTATGACCATCCTAAGGGATGTTGCCCCATCATCTCACATCTATAGGAGTCTGGGGCGTATGTGCTTAATCCAAGACTCAACCAACGACAAACACCCTAAAGGTTACCTTATCCACAAGGTAACCCAAGGCAGTTCCACCAACCACTATCGTATTATCCAAGTGGAAATCCACCACAGCCCATCAGACAACATCAGCAGTGGAAATACCCACAGTCATGGGGGATGGCATCGCTGAAACATTAGTACCCTTACTGGCAGCCTGATCCATATGGTTATTATGTGCAGTAGCCAATTTCTCCAAGTGACTCTATGAGTCACACAACCCCAACTGTCACTACCAAGCTTGGGAGTACTTCAGAAGGACTTCTTCTCCTCCGGGAGACACTCCATACCCACACCATCCTCCTAATCCATCCGCACCTCTTCCACCACAAGTAGTTCCCATAACACCTCCTACTTCAATAATGCAAGGGAAACTTCCTCCTCAATTGCAGCAACGTCACGCTGCGAGAGCTATGAATATCCAACTTGCTGCTAGTTCTAACAACTGTAAAAAGAGAAGATCCTACTTTAGAACCAAAAGCCCAGACAAACTCTTGCAACAACAAGCGGTTGGGGCCATGTACACTCCTCCACCATTGATGAGACGCGACATGCACTGGGCCGCGATATCGCGTACGCGATATCGTGGCCGCCACGATATCGCGTCCCGCCGCCATATCTATAAATAAGAGGCGGCACTCCCTTCATTTCCCAATCCTGGCTAGAAGTAGCGAAGCTCTGGCAGATTGATCACTCTAGAGTTAGAATTTTTCCCATGTGCCCGCAACAGGAGTCCTAGAGTGAACGACTCTTTATTCAAGCAGCTTGTAACC
>MNCI01026340.1:438270-454328 GCA_015680685.1 Gnetum montanum | reverse complement strand
CAAAATACAATGATAAGTGTGAACTTAATATGCTTAATTCTCCAACTAAGCAAAGTGAACTTCTTATGTAATTCTACTTTGAATATGTTTACCATCTGTAATCTTTCTGTATCTTTGCACATGAAAAGGAGGATGAATCTTTAAAGAATCAATGGTTTTAACTCTAGATAATGCAACAAACATAAGACTCGTATGTTCTCTTGTGTAGCGGTTTCGTGGGCTATGAGTAAAATTTAATTATTTTTTTATTTTTTAAGTTATCATCACTATTTGCATTCCAAATAATATATATCAGTAAACATAAATTGGTTAAAATAAAAGTTTATATCTTTTGTATATGTTGATGAAAGAATACATTGCAAAATTATTACAACAAACATTACAGAGCTGTATAATAGGATTGAGTGAAAGGTAAAGTACTATAATAAGTGTGAACTCAATATGCCTAATTCTCCAACTGAGCAAAACAACTTCTTGTGCAATTCTACTTTAGAGATGTTTAGCGTCTGAAATATTTTNACTGTAATCGTAACCATCACCATTTATAATAATAATAAATATTCAATATTACCCACCATTTATTATAATAAATATTCATTATTACCCATGTTGAGCCCTACATGTGAGGAAATATGAAGAGATGAATGGGGAGCCCAAGGATCAAGGGGTGTTAATTGAATAGAGATTTGGCTCCCCTGTAATGACTTTTTGGCTCCCTTGCATGTGGTGCATGCATGTGAAGGAATACAAAGAGACATATGGGAAGCTTAGGGGTTAGGGGACATTAATCAAGTAGAGATTCAACTCCCTTGCACTGATTCTCTAGCTCCCATGCATGTGGCGCATGCACATGAGGGAATACGAAGAGATCAAACTAAATTGGCACTGCAACATATATTTGTAATGCATATGCATTCGTGGAGATATAAAAAGTCACATTAAAAATGCATAAATAATGTTACTATTATATCACGGGCTTTTGTATATTGACATTATTGTTACAATGAACAAGATATGAATGATGCTAACACCTCATTCATAATTATTATATTATAATTATTGTGGAATCTAATAAATGTTATGAGATTATCATAATTAGAGTAATAATCCATACTTATGATTTGAGATATTATGGATTATAAGATTCATTCGAATGGTAAACATTTCATAATAAATAAAGCCAAGATATGATGAAATATTACTCATAATCCATAATCTTAGAGATATTATTTATTTATTCATAATGCTAACCCATAATGATTATATCTTGGTTAGCATTATCCATAAGATATATATAATGAAATTATTATAAATAATCAATTTTATTTATGATAAAGTATTTATAATCATTTATGATTATGATTATAAATATATCATTATATATAATCGAGTTTATAAATAGCGAGATAAATATAATCATTGGCTCCCTTACAGTGACTCTTTGGCTAGGGGAGATTTATAAATGATTGGTTATTTATGATTATGGCAAGACATGTGTGTTGGTGGAGAGCTCATCATCGTTTTCCTCAGCATTGGCTAGGATCATGACAACATGATCTTACTAGAGATCTTCCTGGGGTCTAAGCTGCAAGAGGTGTACAAGTTCTTGTTTTTAAAATTTACCAGGTTAATAACCATATCATCCATAAGATTCCATCAATCAAAGAATATGTACATAAAGAAAAAGCCTCACTGCATGCAATAAGGTAAGAAGAAATTATCAAATTTGAACTCTTTAAATCCTCCCAAAACGTAGGAAAAATTGTTAAAATTATAACCAAAGTCAGGCCGACATCTCAAATTGGCTAATAATTTTCATGTGCTAGCAAAAATGCTAATGCTTTTGCATTTTATTAAAATGCATATTGTAAACGAAAAAGCAGTCACAGTCATTACAAATAAACACATCTACTCCATGGTAACTACTGAATTTCAAAGCACAACCATAGAAATGATAAAACTTACAGAAAATATACAAAAAAATAAAGAGAACATGAACTTACAAATGTTCTCTTACATTGAAAAAGGGTGTAGCAAAAGAAGATTACTCAAGATAGTAGCAGAAAATTAAAATTTCAGAATTCTCTGCCACTCCAGAAAGCATTGAAAAAAGAACAGAACCAAACTTTGGAATGTTTTTGCTTTGGGAATGCAAATGTATAGGAAAGCGTGCTAAGTACTGATGATAGAATAGCTCAGCTTGAAGTGAAACTATGAAAATTGCACAAAATCATCAAAATGTAATGTTCAACACGTTACAATTTAGTATAAAAAACTAACAAAAACACACATAAAAAGACTAGTAGAAAGGTTGTTTCTAGAACGAGATTCCAATAACCAAAGGCTATTGTTGACACAGAGACTTTAGAAGACCCTTCCCTTCAGGCTGCAGCTTCAACTGTAGCCATTATTGTCTTTCCTCAAATGTCTCTGGCTCTACCCCTCATCCTGCCCCTTCCTACAAAATTTTATGCTTAAAACCTATATTTAGACAAAGCTACTTAAGTAACATATTGGCCTAATTCATATATAAATTTTATCAAAAAAAAGGAACCTAAATGAAGAGATCTTTTAGCTATTATAACAAAAATTATATTATGATTCACACCTCCTCTACTTCTGGGGTCTAAACTACCACATGTGTAGAAGTTTGCATTTCCGTCGCCATCAAGGCTGGTGTTTCCAACATAGATGAGTGTGTGATTTGGATCTTCCAATAGTAGTTCCCCAGAGTAGAGTGAGGTTCTGACATACTTGCTATCATTGGCGAGCATCATGCTGGCTGGGAAGTCACGGTCAAGGGTGCTAGCAACGATGGTCATGATCCAGGGCATGAGATTTGGGGTGATGTCAATGTTATTTCTAGATTTTTCAGTCGAGCAAGCGACAAAGACGTGGTAGTGGACTACAGCGGTGAAGGTGCCAATGACGATGTTGTTGGTGTAATATTGCTACAGGTTGTCACCAAGCAAGAGCAAAAGCATGTCAATGATGTCAGATAAGTGGCATCCATGGCCGCAAGGATGTCAGAGCTAAAGCAGCCATAGTCCCACTAGACCTTGTAGATGGCGATCCATGTAAGCTAGGCCATGCTGTGGGTAGTGTCTTTGGCATAGCCGAGCATGCTGACGTTGACCACGGTGTTTCCGGCTATTGTTGATGATGTGTGTATGTCATGGCCCTCGGTGTTGAGTGAGGATGCAGCAAGGGCCGGCTGTCCTACTACCTTATTATTTCCTTGGTTGAAGAAGCACATGTCGATGAGCTTGTTATTGCAGTTGAAGCATGGGCCACCATCGTAGGTGCCTTTCTAGTGCTCTAGCAGAGCTCCAAAGCTGGCATCATCAAAGCTAGTTCGGTTGGGCTAGGTAGCCTCCAGCAGTAATTGCAGATGGTGACAGAGACATAATGGAAATGGAATTCTCATTCCCATTCCAATTTTCATTCTGCATTTGGTTTCTTTTGGCCTTTTTATGTGTGCAACAGGAATACGAAAAGCTATGGCTCTTTGGTTCACATTCTTTGCAAGGGGAATACAAAAAGGTGTGGCTCTTTGATTCATGTTTTTTCCCATTTCGTGGGATCTTACGTGGTGCATGATGTGGAGGGCGTTACTTGGAGGATGACAAATCCACTCCCCCTCCCCACTTATCCTATGAGATGAGTTGGCCTCTTGGCCAAAATAATCTTTGGAAAAAATAGAAAAAAAAAAAAACTGATCAACACACATTGACCCACCTTCACTTTGAAATTATAGGAATACGTCTACAATGTTAGCTATACATTTTCATNCCTTCACTTTGAAATTATAGGAATACATCTACAATGTTAGTTATACATTTTCATAAAAAAAAAAGGTAATCAAGATTAGTAAATATAAATTTGTCAATGTCAATAACAATAATGAATCACAAAAACACAAAACAAACCTACGTTTCTTCACATCGATTCATACTTTAAGACTTGAATTGCTAGCAAAGAAAAACAAACTACAATCACAATCCTAACATATGAGACAACTACTAACAACTAAGCTTTCTATAGAGAAAATAAATAAACTTACATAATGTCCTCTTTTTCACACCCTTAGTCTTAAAATCATTGGAATTTATTTCCAATATTATTTGTAGCTTTTTAGGAAAAAAAGGTAATGACTATATATGGATTATCCTAAGTATAATACAAATGGGTCACTAACATAAAAAAAATTTGACCAAGGGTGGTAGACNTAATTAAATAAACTAAGTGAATGCTGCAATGATGAAGTAATCTCGATCTTTATTGCCAGTCATTCGCGTGTCCAAGTACGACAAACTCGAATAAAGACACTGTACAATCACATTCACCACACTGCGGGCAGACACGGGAAAAATTCTAACTTTGGAGGGATCAAACTGCCAGAGCTTCGCTACACTAAAATTGGGATCCCCAAAGAAGGGAGAGCCGCCTCTTATTTATAGACATGGCGGCGGAATACGATATCGCGTACACGATATCATATCGCGGCCGACGCAGACCGTGTCTCATCAATATGTTATGAGGAATAGATTATTTCCCTTTATTTGCCTCTTTCTTTAAAGGTTGGGGTTGTATTTGGAAAAAGAAGTGAGGCACAAAGGAGAATTGGGCATAGTGAAATTTAAAATTAAAAGCAAAGTTAATGCCTTGAAATGATATTCTATCAAAACACTTTTCTAATTTAAAATGGAAGAAAAAAGATAGAGATTATAGGTAACGGATTGTTTTTTGTATGTGAACCTCAAACTTAATTGAAAACCTACAATTTACTTTTTATAAAAATACATATCTATCAAAAATCCAATTTTTAATATAAAACCATTCTTGAAGCAATTTGTTAAGTATGAAAAATAATATTTAAACAAAAAATATTGGTACATTTTCATAATGTATTCAACTAAAAAATTGATTCCATTCTTNACTAAGAATGGAATCAATTTTTTAGTTGAATACATTATGAAAATGTACCAATATTTTTTGTTTAAATATTATTTTTCATACTTAACAAATTGCTTCAAGAATGGTTTTATATTAAAAATTGGATTTTTGATAGATATGTATTTTTATAAAAAGTAAATTGTAGGTTTTCAATTAAGTTTGAGGTTCACATACAAAAAACAATTCGTTACCTATAATCTCTATCTTTTTTCTTCCATTTAAAATTAGAAAAGTGTTTTGATAGAATATCATTTCAAGGCATTAACTTTGCTTTTAATTTTAAATTTCACTATGCCCACTTCTCCTTTGTGCCTCACTTCTTTTTCCAAATACAACCCCAACCTTCAAAGAAAGAGGCAAATAAAGGGAAATAATCTATTCCTCATAACATATGAAACCAACAAAACTAGGTAACTTTACAACTACAATGCTATAACATAGTTTAAAGAAGAAATGAAACTTAACATTCGCTCAGGTTTAGGAGATCTTAATCAATATGTGAATTTGATGAGAAACCCTACCCTTAATCAATTTTTTTGAAAACTTGCTAGCCTATAAATTGCATATTTGTTAACTTGAAAATGTTTATGTGGAACTTATTTTTGTCCACTATAAACCTACTTAAAACTATTTTCTGCTAATTGCATTTCCTACCATATTTTCATGCTTATAGTTGGTGAATTTTTGAATTTTTCTTCCAATGACTAATTAAATGGAGGTTGATGGTTACATTGCTTTAAAGTTTTTGTTGAAATTAAACTTTAAAGAAACTATTTAATATATTTTCTATATAAATTTGAAACATTCTATAGAGAAACAATCTATTTCACTTTTCATTATAATTAAATTTTTAAGCTGAAAATTAGTGAATATATATATACATATATTAAAGCTATTACAATGCTACCAGTAACTTTCTCCTTTAATATTGCTTGTTTCACCCATATTTGTGTTTATGTGAAAAAGTGCTAAAAAGGGGAAAACACATTAGTCTCAATGTTTCCATGGGTCAATTTGATGTAGTTGTTTAAGTATAGCACTTTTCACCATCACTAAATACATAGATTAATGGATACTAAAACAAAAACAAGTGTGTGAACATGATAAAAATTGGAAAACAACAATTAGAAAAGTTATTGTTTTTTAAATATATTTTAGAGCTCAAAATCAAAGTGGAAAAGAGGCACTCAATTATACCACATTGGAATTTTAAAACACGACGCTCCATGATTTACAAATAGTTATGAATGCATATACCCAAGGGTAGACTTTGGCTTTCTCACAATTTTCAGCGGAATAAGAGCATGAACACCACCTGTGTTCTTCTTCAGCTGAGCTAAATGGTGAGGAAGCTTCGCTGCATTCTACAACATATTCTTTTGATTTTCATGACAGAAAATAACTTTTATTACCAAAATCAAGAGATATTTGAAGACATAAACTAAAAGATGAAGATTTTGTTTTATGCAAGTGCTTTCCTGGTTCTTCTTCTGAATGTAGGTGGAGAATCTACTGTGTCATATTTCATAAAAGATTCAGGACTAGCGTGCTCCAGGGAACATTGTTCACCCTATAGATATTTATACACTACAGTTTGGCCCTTTGAGTCCCTTTGAGTCGCTCCACTTTTTGTTGTTTAAGCATGTTAGGACTTAGTGCAAAAGAGACATCGTCATCAAAGTTGAGCTTTCTGCAAAGAGAAGAAGATACCGATCGGCCGTCAGAGCAACTTATGCATTTGCAATTTATGCGGGGGGCTGACATGGTTTTTTAGAGGGGGAAAATTCTATGCAACTTTGTCCTTCGGTTCTTGATATGTTTGATAGAATGTGGTGCATCATGGAAAGATATCCAAGATTCAGAGCCCTTCAATTCTGCTTCATCTAAAGCACATTCAAATTTTTTCCAGTAATCAAGGCGACTCTCCAGTAATCAAGGCGACTCTTGAATTTACCTTTTGCTGGAGTAAAAGGGCAATCATCGAGCGTAGATAAAGAAGATGATGCTATTGGTTTCTCAGAGGGATAACATGCCAAATGGGGCTTCCCCCGATTCATTTTCATCTCTGCTCTCCGAATTCTTTTTCGTAGTGCCACATCATAATACAGCCTTCTCTGCAAATTAGTAGTGCAGCGTCCTGCAACAGTAATTGATTTGAATTTTGAAGCAGGCACCATATTTAAGCAACGGAGGCCATTGATAGACCCTTTGCTTTTAGGATCACTGTGACATTGAGAGGATGCATCTGTAAGCCTTTTCTTGCAAGGCAAGGATTCTCTTGCACCTTGATGCTGCTGGTTTGTTTCCGTGTTTCTGCGGCCATAGCTAAAACAAGATGCAAAAGAAAAAAACAGATACTGTAACAGCTTCAATGGAAATCTTTGGAACAAATGCTACCTCATCTGATGTTATGTGAAAGACAATAGGCGGCACAAGATAAAGAAATTCGTCCAATGGAATTGAAACTTGAAAGCTGTTGTAATTAAGCTGAAATCAGCTCTGCAAATCAGTAGAGCCAGTAGGAGAATAAAAGGTGCATCCACAGCCAAAGTTGAGAATTGAGAGTTGAGAGAGTGTGAAATAAAATGCTTGAGCAGCAGATCAAGAATGGCAAGTCACAGAAGTGTTTCAGGAATGCAATGGTGGAAATGGACTGCTTTCCACGATTTATAATTTTGAATTTTGAAAATACAATGGACTGGAAAGTTTGTTTTGCGGATTATTATCACAACATTTTCAATTTGACTGAAATCTTTTGATTATTCTTTCATGATATGGTTACATGAAACAATTCAATGTTGCAAAGAAAACTTTTTGATAATACTTCTCATTTAATGTTGTTTTAAAGTAATTTATAATGTTTTAAGGCCAAAATAAGCACTTTTGAAGTCATTTTTCTTATAATAAGTTAAGCATGTCACGACTAAGTTAAGCATGTCACGACTCAGTGCGGAAGAGACATTGTCATCAAAGCTCAGTGCGGAAGAGACATTGTCATCAAAGTTGAGCTTTCTGCAAAGAGAAGAAGATATTGCTGGGCCGTCAAAGCAACTTATGCATTTGCAATTTAGGTGGGGCAGACATGGTTTTTCAGAGGGGGAAAATTCTGCGCAACTTTTCTCTTTGGTTATTAATGTGTTTGATAGAATGTGGTGCATCATGGAAAGATATCCAAGATTCAAAGCCGTTCAATTCTGCTTCATCCAAAGCATGTTCAAATTCTTTCCAGACATTCTTCTTATCCAAGACAACCTTGTTGGGCAGGGAATCAAGGAAACTCTTGAATTTACCTTTTGCTGGAGCAAAAGGCAATCATCGGAAGATAAAGAAGATGATGTTAATGGTTTCTCAAAGGCAAAACATGCCACATGGGGCTTCCTCTGATTATTTTTCATTTTTGCTCTCTGAATTCTTTCCTGTAGAGCCATATCATAATACAACCTTCTCTGCAAATAACTAGTGCAGCGTTCTGCAACAGTGATTGATTTGAATTTTGAAGTAGGCAACGAAGGCCATTGATAAACCCTAGGGCATAGACAAACAATAATAAACTTAATGATAAAATCAATAAAACCTCAATGGTGTGAATAAGATGTAAATGATATAAATATGGTTATAATAATTAAAAAAAATAAGATAGATAATAAATAAGAAATAGATATCTATAAAGATTTTTTATTTCCTTCCTAATAAACAAAGATACTTTATTAATAAGATAATAAATTTTTCCTCCTATGAAGAGCCAAGAGCTACAAAAGTCAAGAATGTAAAGCATGGAATAAAATTAATAAAAAAAAAGCTTATTCTTTGATCAACTGAAAGGTTTAAATTCTAGTATTTAACCTCTTTTAGGTTAAGAGAATGAATGAAGGATCTATTGGTATTGTTTGAAGCTAAGTTAAGGGTCAAACAAGATTATTTTCTTGAGTTGTTCTATAGGTGATGCTAATAATATAGAAAATGATACTTACCCTCTCCTCGGTGATGATAATACTATACGTGATGATAATAATGCTATTCTTGATGATGTTAACATTACCATCAGCATGCTCATATGTATTGCTAGTGCTACAAGTGCTATAAATAAGCTCGCAAATTGTAAGGGATATTGGAATTACTGTGAAGCACATAGGTAACATAGCTAGTACAAATCCTAATATTCTAAATCTCTCAAAATTTCAAAAGTGAGCCTAAATTGCAAGAAATTAGTTTTGAATTAATATTTAAGACTAGTATTTACAGAATTAGGATTTTCAAAATTCACTTGGAGTTTAGTGCAATTAACTCAAAGTTCATTTTTGATAATCCAAAGCACACATGTAAGATAGGTTATGCTAATGACATTGAAAGGTAATGCAGTGACACTAACATTAACATTAGTGTTATCTATATCAACATAACCTCACATCTTGCACTTCAAAGTATCATTTTGAGTTTCAAGGATGACTATAAACACTTGGATTTATGTCGAACATTCCTAGAGTGATGTCAAATGGACAACAAGGGTCACACAGAGATAAAAGTATTACCAAAGACTAAATTATCAGTTTTCTATGTAGGTCACACTAGCTAGGTGATGCTAACACTAGTTTCATTATCACCAAGTGTCACTGGGATGGAAGATGTAGTGTTAGCCCTTAATTATGTATTTGAACTTGTCAAAACTAATGTTTTTTCCTTGGGAATGATGTAAGATAGTTGCTAGAGGGTTGAAAAAGTCAAAATATGCTTGAATAATTTGTTTTTATGCCTAATGCAAAAGTGACACTAATGCTATTGTCAATGTGACTTGATATTACATAAGTGGAATATCTTATTTGATGTCTTCAGAAGCTATCAAACTCACCAAAACTAATGTTCATCATCCCAAGGTGATGTAGACTAGTCTCTAAAGAGTTGAAAAAGGTAAAAATAGGGCCAAAATATAAGCTTTTATGTCATGATGTAGTGTTGATGATAGGAGGTAACGCTAACAATAACATCATCATTACCTAGCATCACTTGGATAACACTTCTTATTTTTACCTTCCTAAACCTACCAAAAACATCAAAACTAATGTCTATCCTCTAAAGGATGATTATGAATACCTTCCAAAATCCTATAGAAGCTTAAAATATGACTTGTAATGATGATTTTAAGAGCATTGTGCTAACCCAAGTGGATGTAAAAATTTCAAGGCCCCACTTGTCCTGGTTATTAAAATACTAAAAATGTGGATACAGTAATATTCTAACAAGCCATTACTCATTTTTTCATAGTAACATAACCCTATAAATATTATGCATTACATCTAGAAAATTCCCTAGTACTTTCAAAGTTCAAATTCATCTCATCCATAGAATTTCGCATGGTTTTGCAACTAGATGCTAACATAAAGCTAAACTTTCTCTATTCATTCAACCTTAGAATTGGCAATGACAAACTTCATCAAATTTTATCATAAAAGATAAATAATTATTATCATAATATTATAGCTTGAAGATGAACTATATTGTGAAAATTATAATGGGTACATAGCAAAAGTGTGAGAAGGCAACATTATCATGGTAAATATTATGAAGTTTACAAGGCTAATAATGATCAACTAAATAGCTAGATACAAGGAGAGAGAATAAGACAAAGACACAAATTCAAACATGATTCTATTACTATTTAAGATAATTGAAACATTGTGGTCAAATAATAAATATTCATAACCGTGCTTAGTAGTTACAACTAAATACTAAGAAATGTGTTAATGAAAGTAGACAAATTATTGAAAATAATATAATACCACAACATTACAATGATGTATATCATCATATAGACCCCATGATGATGTAAGCATAAACTCATAGTGATAAATACTACAACATAAATAAAATAAGATGATGAGTTTGTATAATAAGAATAGAGATCTTTAACATCCTCCATCAAACAAAACATAAGTTTTATTTTAAGGATTAAAGATTCAATCCATTTACAATATTTTCAAAAAACTTTACACTCAATAGTTTAGTAAAACCATGAGCAAGTTAATCTCTAGTATTAATGTAGACTGATGATATGAACTCTTCAAAACAAATCATGTTAGATGTAATGCACAACAATTTTGACATTCTCTATTCTCTCATGCAATACTAGATTTTTAATCAACTTAATGACACTTTCATTATCACAATATATAATTATTGGTAACACAATGTCCTTCATTAGCTCTTTAAATAACTAATAACATAATTTAATGTTGTCACCAAATTCACTACAGCCATGTACTCAGATTTTGTAGAAGATAGAGAAATAGTCTTTTACTTTATTTAAAAACTAGAAACTAAAATTTTTTATTATTTCTAGGAAACCACAAAGGATTTTTTGAATGGTTACAAAGCCTCAACATATTTATTAACTAAGTTGAAAATATCATTGATCTAATGCCCCAAGTAAATAGGGTCAATTTGCAAGAAAGTAATTAGTAGATTATAATTAATAATATAATTCAATAAAATGTGAGCCAAAGACAGGTAAATGAAAAAACATATTCTTCATCTTCTATTCTTTGTTTGTACAATCTACAAATACACTCTTGTCTTGGTAAACTAATCCAACGGCCTATCTCAATAAGAAGATTGACCACCATAAGGTTGTATTCCCATGGTGTTTAATTAGGAAACCTAAAGTAAAACACCATGAAGATCTATCATTACCATAGTCTACATCTGTGTAGCTTTTCAAATCAACCTTCAAAGGAAAATTATAATTTAAATCCATAATCAACAGTACTCCTTAAGTATCTTAGTATACCTTAGGGTAAACTATTTTATATGTTTGTTGACTTCTAATTAAATATAGATAACAAATTAACTAAATATGAAATATTTGGTTGAGTATTATTAAGTAGATTAATTTTTCAATGAACTTTCTATACAGTATGAGATTAAAAATAGGTTCAAAATCATCCGCCCATAGAGCCCTGCTAGAATCCAATGATGTTAACCAAATTTTATAGTCTATCATACAACATTCTTCTAATAAATCCAAAACATAATTATTTTTAGTTACTCACATGTGGTTCAATGATTGATAAATCTCAACTCAAAAAAGTAACTAAGAAAATTAAGGTTTGACATTTTAAATTTGATTTTCAACTAATTCATGACATGATGCATTGGTGGTGCATTCTCCTCAGTGACTACTATATCATCAACATATGAGAACATAATTACAATCCTCTATGAGTCCTTTGTTTCTATAACATAAAGACCAACATCTATATTAGATCATTTGAACTTCATTTCATGCACAAATTCATCAAAATTTATGTACTAAACTTTCTTTCATCCATAAAGATAATTGTTTAGTCTAGAGACATGATTACTAAACTTTGAACCCACAAAATATTCTAGTTAATACATAAATATTTCTTCTTGTAGATCTCCATTGAGAAAGATAGATTTCATATCTAGCTTATATAATTTTCAACTATAAGAAGCTATCAAGGATAAAATACACCCTATAGTCTTTTACTTCATGGTAGATGCAAAACTTTCTTGATAATTAATATTCTTTGTTTGTTTAAAGCCTCTAACAACTAATTAGATCTTGTATTTGTCCACTGTATTATTAGTTTTTCTATTTATATAATAAGCCCACTTGTATTTTAATATTTTTGTTTGTGGTGAACTCTTAACCAATTTTCATGTACCATTTTTCATTAACATATTATATTCTACATTCATTACCTTGTACCAATCTTTATTTTGTATAGTTTGGTCTATACTCATGGGTTCTTCTACTTCAAATATCATTTCTAATTTAGTTACTTCAAAATGATCTTTATTTGTAAATATTTATTTAGTTTTAAATCTTTTGAATGCATTTCATTAATATGTTCCAACTCTATTAGTCTTAAGTCTTTCAAATAACTCTTAAACCACTGTGGTTGATAATATATTAATGATCCCATGGAATTAGAGTTCTTAGTTGCACCAACTTCTTATTCATCATCGTCATAAAAGATAAAAAAGGATTTAGTCATTATTAGATTTTTTGGAGATTACCATAGGAATTTCAACAGCATCATGACTCACAATGTCACTAGATTTGTTAAAAATAGTTTTAAATAACATATCACATGACTCTAGTACTTTGTAATCCTTTATATCCCACACTTGGTATGCTTTGTGTAACACTCCTGCTTTAGAAACCTCTTACACCTGGTATATTTATGGTTTAAACCTTTGTTTTTTTAGTTACTAACCTATGTTTATGCTTTTTGAACCCATCTTTTATATTGACTAAGTTTCTGTGTGTAATATAAGCTATGTGCCTAGCTATGTCCTTTTAATGCTCTTTTACTTTTAAAATATTTCAAGGTTTATTTTCTCTTTTTTTTTACTTTTATTTATTTTAATACTTTTACCATTTGGTATTACTTTTATATTTTTATATTTTAGTACCTTTTCATATTTTTGGTTATTTCTAATATTTATTATCATGCATGAGATTTTATTCAACATTTTGACCAAGTTTGGCTAATTTTCACTATTTTTTATCATGATTTATTTTTATTCTAAATTCTACCAAAATTTTAACTATAGAAGTAGGGTTTTGAGTCATTTTTCATGTTTTTGACCCCTGAAACAACTCCATATGTTGATTTCCTACAAGGTAAAATAGTTTAGCATGCTAATGCATATCATGAGGAATTCTCCATGGTTCATCACAATCCCATCATGAGGTCACAACAAATTCAATTCTATTGATGTAAATACATGTGGCATAAAAACTTAAGAGACTTTTCTTTACCAAACCCTAACTTTCAAGTAATGAGGAATTGTAAAAATAGCCAAACGTATACTTTTAGGGCTCCTAGAATGTCTAAAAGTCTAAAATCAACAATTGGTAATACAATAACAATTGTAGAAGCCTAAACAATCGTAGGAAGCTTGGATTCTCATTTTGGAGATATTTTATATTTTTTAAACATGTACATGAACCTACATTTCAATTTTGGCTTCATTTGGCACATTAGAACCTTCCTTTTAGCTATTTGATACATGGTATTTTAACCCTTTGGTTTGTGCAATTTGTAGGATTTATCTCCTTACCACCTAGGAATTTGTTTGCTATTGAATTGTTTGATCATTGGATTTTAGTTTTGGTTTGGCCAATTGATGAGCTATCCAAAATTTGGTGCTAGATTACCTTTGTTGCAACAATGTTACCTCGTTTATAACTAACCCATGAGTCATATCCATGTTGGAATGGTTGAAAGTCAAAGATATCATCAAGACAAAAAATGATTAAATTCAATCCAAATTAAATCTCACACTTATGACTATCACTCATAAGTTAAATCAAAAATTCTCACCCTAACTTCTAACTTAAGTTTAAGAATGAAATTTAATAATTAAACCAAACTGAAGTATTAAATAAAAAATATAAACTTTAGAGAGCACAAGGGAGATATAAGCCATTATGTGATTCTACCTTGCTGTGTTTACAATGTAGGAATCTCAACATCCTACCAATAGATTCTAGTGATTGACAATTATCATAAGGTTCAACTAGCTCCTTTGACACTTCTTGTAAAATAGGGAATTACTTCAAGATGTCTTGGGTTCTCTTGGGATATGAATTGTTACCATTTCTCTATGTAAGGAGGTGCCTTTTATACTTGAAAGGATGACAAATTAATTTAGATATAGCAGTTATATAGTCATATCAATTGACATTATGGAAATTGATGTTAATTAATATTACTATTGGATTAATCTTAACTTATCAATCTTCATATTAGTCACAATATGTTTTTGCTTTTTGTTTTAACGATGCATATTGTAAATGCAGTCTAGATCAATATCTCTATTCTACTAAAGGCTCAAGATACCACAACTCTAATGATATCAATCCTTACCACACTTTCTATAAGTATTGATAAGATTAAGGTCAATTCATGTTGATCCTTATGATAAAAATCAATATACCTAACATGAAAGTCTCTCAAAAGTTCCATGAGAATTGATATCTTATTGATTCTCATCACAATTCCTATATCCTATAAAAACATAATCTATTGAAAAGAATATTAATGCTTATCATGTACCACTTCAGAAATTGATATACTTTGATAAGTACATATAGTAAAAAATAAAAATTTAAGCCAATTTAATTAAAACTAAAAGATAATTAGGGGGTTCATGACAGCCCTCTACTAATCTTTGGCTAGTACCTAGTTAACAAAGGTGAAATTTTTACCTAATATATTCATATGAAACAATTATGCTAAGATAATTATATCCAATATCTAGCAACCCAATCATATAAATTGATGATTGAATATAATAGTATCTACAATCCTTCAAATGTTTTAATTACTATAAGGCATATGTGTTAAAATGATACTAAGAGGAATCATAAACCTATAGTTCACTTTTAGCTCCAAAAATAATGCCCAAAACTAAAATAAAAATCATTTAATTCCATTCTTCTTCATCCAAAATATCAATCATAACATATGGAAAATCTTAATAACTACAATCATTAAAATTAAATAACTTCTAGCGAGCACAATATCCAAGTCCATAACAAAGAAAAATTTTACATACATACATATTCAATCATAAAAATAAAAAATAGGTCCAAAACTCACTTGTTCTTTAAATAAAAAATTGCCTAACAAGCCCTAACACAAACCAAAGTACTTTGCAAGATCAATCCTCATATCCTCCTTGAAATTTCATATTCTCCTTAAAATGAGATGGCTCCACTCCTTCATCATCATCACAGATTTCTAGATGCACATTCTGCTTGATGTCTATCACTCTCTTGTCCAAGGATAGCAAGTGATGAGATGCAGATTGCACAAGCCGCGATATCGGGTCTTTCCCTGCGATATCGCGTACGCGATATCGCGGTGCGCCGCCATATCTATAAATAATAGGTGGCACTCCCCTCATTTCACATCCTAGGCGTAAAGTAGTGAAGCTCTGGCGGATTGATCACCCCAGAGATAGAATATTTTCCATGTGCCCGTAGTAGGAGTCCCCCAAGTGAACGGTTCTTTATTCGAGCAGCTTTGTGCCTGAACTCAAGTTGTGTACGGCAATAAAGATGAGCTTTG
>MNCI01026340.1:403801-437845 GCA_015680685.1 Gnetum montanum | reverse complement strand
CAAGCAAGCCTGGGAAGACAACGAACGATTAACCCCAAGTGTTTCTTGTGGCGTTAAGGCATTTAGTCTGTGGAGTTCGATCGGATCGCGCGTACACGCTCGTATTCATATGGTTGAGTGTAGGGGTACCTCGCCACTCATCAGCAAGGTAGAACTTACCCTTTCTATAATAGATAGGAGCTCTAGCTGATTAGACTAGACCTCCAACATTTGGGGCCTCATTTTTTCCTTGATCTCCATCAGCTCATTAACCTAGGATGCTAAAATAAAATATCGATCATCAGATTCCTTGATGAAGGGGTTGACCTTGGTGTAGATCTCTAGTGATCAGGCTAAGGGATCCTTCTTCAGGATTATCAAGTTCACTTTTATGCCAATTTGAGGCTCTAATAGTTCAAGCCTCCACATAATTGCTGAAATCATTAATGGAAAATAAATTTTAAAGGCATCATCATTGTAATGATACATCATGTACTAATAGCTAGGTATGCAAAGTTTACTTCCTCCCCATATTTTAGCCCCTTCATAACTTGAAGGGATAGGCTAAGGATGTAGGTAGTATGTGCTGATGGCAAGATGTTCATCACAATCATCCTTGCCATCACCCTATTCCCTGGGATTGGATTTTTCTAAAATCTGAATTGGTGGAAAAGTTCATACTTCTTCTCAATACTCACCTTCATGTTATAGATTTCCTCACCACTAGCAAGTAGATTGAACCATTCCTGAAGCCATGCTACTATCATTTTCACTCTATTCTTTCTCACTGAGGATACCAACTACCACTCCAGAGGCTTCATCTTAGTGAGGTGTATCTTCAAGTTCCTATAGAACTCAAGGATCTCCTCCTAGTAGAACTAATCAATCAATATTTTGATGAACACGCCACAACCCAGTGCCTCTAGTTGTTGATGGACACTAACATCTATATGATTAAATCATTTTCTATAGCCAGATTTACCATAAAAGAAATCAGTTTTTAATCTCTCACTTCATGGTGGCTACACATAGATAAGGAGGCTAAGTAGGTGAAAGTTATCTACAATTTCCTCAGAGAAATCCATGCTTACCTTGCCTTGCTCCTCAGTAGTTAATGATGTCAACATTTATATACCCTAGAAAATGTCGTAAAGAAACTATAGGGCAAAACAAGGATTATCCGCTACCAAAAATGATAAGGTACTATCTATTTCCAATGATGGTAAGGCTTACTTGGCATTCTAGTAGATGAGCTTGCATGAAACTGATCCTATCTTGCTCAGCAATGGATGGTCTAATGCTATCCAATGGTGGTGGAACGGTAGAGCAACTAGAAAACCTAGTGTGGTGGTAGTAGGAATGATAAAGGAGATGTTAGATAGGATATGGAAATAATTTTGGTTTATTAGGGTGATGGCTTATATAGAATTATAGCCACTACCCTATCATTAATATATTTTGTTTTACTTTTTTATCATATTGATCTTCATCATAAAATCAAGATATTTCAAAAACAAAGAGTTGATTTTTGTCATGGTAGTGGCAATTATCGATTCAATTTTCGTATGTAATTTCATCATATTGATTTTTATTGCTAGATCTATGGATATTGGTATCATTTTATAATTTATATCGAACTTCATCATGTCTACACTGTTCATATGCAAGGATCCTGAAAAAAATTCTATATTATCACAAATCATCAATTTAGTCAATACACGTCAATACCATTGCATATTTTCATATTGAACTATCTCACATCCAATCTATTCAAACACAAGGGTATCAGAAAAAATTTTATATTAAAACAAATCATTAGTTTGATTGATATACTTCAATATCTTTATATACTTTCTAGTCAAACTGTATTGGTTCAATTAATATCATAGTTAATAAACTAAAGGTAGATTCCTTTGTCATATTGATTAAGATCAAAGAATTGATATACTTCAATATATGCATAAGAAATCAAAGTATCAATGCTTATTAATATCCTAAAACCCTAAGAGTTTTCCAATTTTCCATATTTCTATTAACCTCAATTTTTCAATATCCCTCGATTTTGCAAACTTTTCTACCATAGGTCTTAGTGGCTGGTGGCATATATTGATATATGATTTAAAATTTATTAATAAAAGTAATAGATTTATTAACCAAATTTATTAATATATTTTTAATCTAATTACCTTTTCCTTAAGTTCTATGAAGGTTTCTTGACAATTAATAGTACATGTAAAAAGAACATCTTTTTCTAAAAGTTTATAAAGAGGTTTAGCAATTTTTGAGAAATATTTAATAAACCTCCTATAGTATCTAACATGACCTAAGAAGAATCTAAGTTTTCTTGAATTGATTAGGGCTAGAAGTGTAGAAATTCTCTTAAATTTTTTCACATCCATTTTAATTCCTTCTTTAAAGATTACGTGTCCTAAAACTACACTGCTTATTACCATTAAATGACTCTTTTCCCAACTTAATTTTAAATGTTTTTCTATGCATCTATCCAAGACATACTCTAATCATTCTAACGTTGTTCATCAATATCTCTATACAATGAAAAATCATCCATAAATACTTCTAGATATTCCTCTAACATATTAGAGAAAATAGATATCATTGCCCTTTAGATGGTAGTGGGTGCATTACAAAGATCAAAAGGCATTCTTCTATAGGAAAACATAGCATATGGGCAAGAAAAAGTTGCTTTATCTTGATCTTATAAGTTTATGGCTACTTGATTGTAGCCACTAAATCCATCCAAAAAGCAATAATATTTATGCCCTTCCAACTTTTCTAAGTTTTGGTCTATATAAGGTAGAGGAAATTAATCCTTTTTAGTACTTTGATTAAGTTTCCTATAATGCATACAAACTCTTCATCTTCTTTTTTTAGGAAAACTTTAGAGGAAGAATCTAAGGACCCCTCATTAAAATTATTGAGTACTAAAGTTTTCCTATCTTCCACTATGGTAGAAAATGATATTGAATAAAGCATTCTAGCTTCTTTAATGTCTTGGTTTATTCTATCCTCCTTTGTCTTGTCAAATATATTAAGTGTAAAAGTGAGATTGGAAAAGCTTTATTGAAGTTTCTCTAACCTAAAATTGATTATAGAACCAACTATTGCTAACCAAGGTCTTCCTAAAAAAATAGGGAAATAATCTCAATCCTTAAATTCCAGTAGAACAAAATCTATAGGATATTTTCCTTTCTATACCTCCACTATTAAATCTTCAACTATTCCTATGGGTTTAACGATTGATCCATCAACCAAGGAAATTGACATATTTAATTTTCTAATATTTTCTAAGTCTACTACCTTTGCCATCACACATGGCATAATATTAATGCTAGTGTCTAAATATATAAGGCATTTTTCATACTTTACCATTGATTTTTATAAGAATAGTTAGGACTCATAGATCTTGATACTTTGGAATTTCATAACCTTGTTGATGAATCATTAGTTGGTTCGGATATTGCTAATACTACATCACATTTGTGATATCGTTGATACTATATCACATCTATTTGAAAAAAAGTCAATTTTTGGTTAGCTATGATATCAGAGCTCTGATATCTTAGCTCTAATATCAAAGTTGTGATGTCGTATATTCAATATTGGATCACATGCTATGTCATCTAATATCTGATATTGCAGGATGTGTGCTAGCCTATAAATATAACACTTGTGTGCATGGTTTGAAATTTAATTAGTTAATAGAGTAGATGAACTCTTAAATTTTTGTTTCATAGTCTTAGAGAATAGTCAGTGAGTGCCTATAGTGTAGATCTAAGTTATTTGTGAAACATCTTATTTGAGTGGCAATGTACTTGAACACATTCCATGAATGACAATAAGCTCGAGATTGATTCTTATTCATTACAGCACTTTGACTTAGATTAGATTTACTTTCCATGTAATTTTTTTTCATGTACTTAGTTAATATTTACATTTCCATGCATATTAATAAATTGGTAGAATGAGCATGACCAATTTTGAGTGTAAACATGTATTCACTTGGCAACCTAGCAACGTTATTGCTTGGTTTGCCCAATAGCATAGCACTTGATAATCCTAGTCATGGATATGTGGGTTTAGAACATGTACAGTAAGCTAGGAATGGACACTCATCACTTGTAGGCTAATTTAGACTTTACTTTTTATTGTTAATTAGTTTAAATAATTGATTTCTTTATCATTTTTAGAAGTAGCATAGGCCAAAATAACATCAAGAATCATATGCCTCACTCTGGACTAGACCATACATGATAAAGCTACCACTAGTCCAAGTGGGAAGATAGTAAACTACAATCAAGGCATAATGATCTAGATGCTACAACCAGTTCCATCCATGGAATTCAATCAGATCGTGCAAGAATGCTTGTGATTTATATGATTGGGTGTAGGGGGTACCTCGTTGCTCATCATTGCCCCCTTTGCTAGGGATCGTGCTAGTTATCTAGATTAGTTATATTATACATGATCACTATAAAGGCATTAAAATTCTATCTCTTACAAAATATTAATATTTTAAGTCACACATGTTATCATGTAAAATCATGTCTTCTTCACATAGGACCAAGATTGCATCACATGATGAAAGCACTCATAGGAAAAATGATAGGATCTATATTGAATAAAATTGGAGTAAACAACCTCAAGCAAGGGTTTCCTATACTCATTTAGACCCTTACTACAATCAAAGACTACATTCAACTACTGCACAAAATCCTAGAGAAGATAAAGTAAGTCCTAGGTCAAGGAGGGTCTCAAGGCCTAGGACCTCCTCTAAACCTAGAAAATATAAATCAAGAGACCATGGGGAGAACTAGAGGAGCCATGGTGATTCTCCTAGTTCCTCATCCTCATCTTCCTCTTCAACATCTAGTTCTAATGAAGATGAACATAGATATAGAGATAGAGCTCCACTATGGGGTCAAGATAGAAATTGAACCCAAGGGAAAAATCAAAGATCTCAAAATGAGCATAGAAAAGATAATCACAATTAGATGAATAAAAATATAGATTATCACCATGATGTTTCTAGTACATATGAACCCTTGTTGGCTACTAAGGGCCTGACATAGATTAGGGAGGTAGTTCAAATACCCCAAGGGCATCAAAGGGACAACCGAATCAAATGGCTTGACATAAACAACATTCCTAAATTTAGGGGAGGCTATAATTCTAATCAACAACATCACTTACAATCCTTCCATGATCCCTATGCCTTGCAAAATATCAAAAATAAGTGGCAAAAGCTTAAGCTATTTCCTAAGACACTAATAAACAAAGCTGAAAGTTGGTATAGATTGTTGGAACCAAATTCCATCCACTAGTGGTTCACAATGCTAGAACTTTTCAACAGAAAATATCAAACCTATGTGATGAGTCATAATTTTTATGGTTGCATGAATGAGTCCTCATCAACACAGCCTCGTCGACTGGGTCTCATTGACAAGGCCTCATCAATGCATCATATCATGCATCGACAAGGCCCCATCGATGTTCTATCTATATTCAACTATAAATACACATCCACTAGTTGCATTTATGGCAACAGAGATTTTTTAGTATCAAAGATCTTGCAATTTGTATATTTGAGAGTTAGAATTTTTCTCTTGATTTTCCATAGCAAGAGTCATTAAGTGTATGGATCTTTATTCAAGCATTGTTGTACCTAAGCATGATAATGTGTGCGGAAATAAAGACAACCTTTCTAATAAACCTTGCAGCACTTTGAATAGATTAAATATTCTATTTATTCATTTAATGTTTTTAACTATTCATTTATTATTTTCAATTATTTATTAAATGTTCCTAGTAATTAACCAATTAAGCAAAATAGATTAAACACATAAGTACGATGACTTCGAGCGTAACACATATTTGCTTAGTAATCCCAGCAACATTATTGCTTGGTACACCCAATAGCATAGTACTTAGTAGCCCAACAATGGATACATGGGTTCAAGACATGTACAGAAAGTGGGACTGGATGCTTATGTTAGGACTAGTTAGACATTAGTTAATTAGTTAAATTAAATTAGTTAGTCCAACTACTTTACTCCTCTTTAAGTACCAAAATCATAAAATACAAAATGATAAAAATCATATACTTGAATTACACTTAACCATACTACTGTACATCACAAGTGTAATTGGGAAGACAACAATTGACCCTAAAGCAAGATTCACTTCCTAGAAGACTAGTGCATTGAAAATAATAAAGTCCATGGAATTTGACCAAATCTCATGTGAACACTTTGTGATTCGTATGGTTTGGCATAGGGGTACCTTGCCACTCATCATTGGTGCCATTGCCAGGGACTTTGTTTGTTCAAACGTGCACTATCTAGGATTAGTGAATATTATTCATATCCTTAAACAAACTCAAGGTCATACAATGATAGATAAACTACTAAGCACACTGATAATTTTATTTGTTTTGCAAAATGTCTTCTTCTTCCCATAGACGTAAAGATTTCAAACCACTAGTTCCACAGGAGTGTAAAGTGGTATGTACTTATCTAGATGAGTATGTGTTGGACTTCACCTACATCCTACATCATGATGAACAACTATGATGACATGATATAAAGGGTAACATCATCTTGCCCCCCAATCAATCTATACCCAGGATGTTGTTTCAAATCCTTAAAAAGATGGACATTGCATATCTTCACGAGGAATACGTTGTGAATGGTTATGATACTTAGAACTACTATCCCACTGAAACACAACATAAGTGATATTGACGTTAAGAGAAGCTCCACGAGGCTATGAAGGAAAAACATTTCACTAATCCCTTGTTCCTACTAGATTAAGATGACAATGAGGATCCTCCCTTTGAAGGTTCTCAACATAAAGATTCTCCACCCCCTATTATTAGTGACAAGGGTGTGACCCTAAACCTACAATCTACTATTCATAAATTAGGTTTAGGAAAAAATGACAACCAAGGTAGGGACTCGGGCAAGCATCACAATAGCAAGGGATCTAAGGATGGTGATCGTGATAATCAAAAAAGCGATGGCGGTGATGATCCATCTTCCTATTCATCCTATTCATCTGATTCCAAACATTCCTCTTTATCTGCTAGTTCTCATAGAAGCCACTATTGAAATAATTTTGATGAAGGTGATCAATGAGACAACAATGACTGTGAAGGCCACCAAGACTGAAGGGGTGGTTGACACCATCATCAACACAGTAATGATGATGAGCCTCTATTGATGACATGAATTATGCTCAACATTATAGAGGCAATTAGAATTCCAACCAGGCATAGAAAAGATAGTATGATCAAGCACTTAGACATGAATAATATTTAAAAATTTGAGGGGGGATACAACTCTGATCCATAGACACATCTACAAGCTTTCCATGATGCTTATGCCTTATAGAACATAGATGGAATCTATTCCCTAGGACACTCATCAAGGAAGTTGAAAGCTAGTACCAATCATTGAAGCTGGAATCTATTCACAGATGGAGTACCATGTTGGAGCTATTCAATGATAAATATCAAATGTACTCTAGAGTGTCTAATTTAAGAAGGAAAATCCAAGGCTGGAAATAGGGAACACATGAACCCTTGGATGCCACCATGGGTAGATACTATTCACTCTTACATCAATTCCCTAGCCATGGTTATTCTCAGAGGGAACAACTTTTCCACATTATAGATGGGCTTAGAGTAGAAACTAGAAGAACCCTTGGGGTGTATGCCCAAGGAACATTGTCTAAACTAAGAGCTCATCAAATCCAAAGGCTAATTAAGTAGGTAGAAAAATAAGAAGGTGAGCTACGAAAAAGGGAAAGTGTAGAAGAGTATAATAGGGACCCTTCCATTAGAAAATGGAAGTTCCAATTTTGTGATGAGGAGGATTCATCCCTTGATGAAATTGTGAACAAAAGAACCTCCCATCCAAAAATCTATTTTTGATATTTCAACAAAGGTTGATAAATTATGGGAATATTTGGATGAAAAATTTCAAACTATGATGAAGATTGCTAAAGAATCTAAAGAGCAAAATAGTAATCATAACCACAGAAGGTGAAAAGTTCAATGTGCCTACCAAAGAGGTAAGGACAAAGCTACAGCTATAGAGGAAGTTGGTGAAACCGACTCTGATAATGAAACTAATTGTGACATTTTTCAATATGAACATCCAAAGGGTTGTTGCCCTATGGTGTCACACTTACAAGAGTCTGGGGTGTATGTATTGAATCCTCAACTAGCATGTAGGCAAGAACCTAGGTGATTACCTTATCCGCAAGGTAATCTAAGGTAGTTCCACTAGCAAGAACAAGTTTAATACCCAAGTGAAGCTCCTCCACAACCTTATGAATAATACCAACAGTGGTACCAACCACAATCATGGGGAATGCCACTGCCAAGGTAGCAGCACCCTTATAGGCAACCAGAACCATACGAGTACTATGTTCAGCAACCCATATCTCCAAGAAGTTTTGCAAGTCATACCTCATTTCAACATCACTATTATCCTCCAGAGTACCACTAAACACATTCACCATCTATTCAAGGGAAAAACCCATGTCCATACCACCCTTCACATTTGTTTGCACATACATATCTACCTTTAACCCATTTACCTTTTTCTCCATCCATGTAGGATGAGATTCCTCCATAACCACAACAACAAAATGCTAAGAGGGTTGTACATTCACAACTAGCTTTCCAACCAAGTGGTTCGAATAATTGATCCTAAAAAAGATCCTTCTTCTAACCCCAAAAGTCCTCTCCAATCCTCACAATCTAGTGCAACTGATCATCCTGCATCTCCAATACCCTCATCCTCTACATCAAATACCTTCAAGCCAACTACCACCTCATATTTGCACTATGATGCTAACTCATGCTATTTCTAACTAGATCAAGGCTGGCAATCTTTCCATGAAAAGACCTGATCCAAGAAGTCCACTCATTTACATGCAAATCACTGGACATGAGCCATGCAAGACTCTTCTTGACTATGCTCCAAAGCTAATCTCATCTCCCATGACATGTACAAGGCTTGAAACCTACCACCTCTCAAGAAGAACAACATCCATCTAGAATTGGCAAATCAGTTAATTGTTGTTCCTCTAGGATTAGTAGAGGACATTGTAGTCATAGTTTTTGGGTGGTCCTATCTTGCTAATTTTTTGGTGATGAAGGTTGAAAACTACAAAAGTGACTTTCCCATCATTAAGGAAAGAGCTTGGTTAAGCACGATCAACACACATATGGGCATAAAGGATATCTCTCTAGAAATATCCAAAGAAAATGAATTAGAAAAGATAGAGAAGAAGCATATTTCATGCATTGTGTACAATGATAATAGGTGCAATTGCATGCAAAATATTTGGTCCATCAAAAGTACATACATTAAAGAATGCAATCAGCATGCACAAGAAATCAATATTCAAAGGTGTATATACACATTAGCCACAAAACAGGAGGGCACCTAGTGGCTGATAACTAACTCAAATAGTAGCACATTATGCATGGAACCAACTAAGAGCCTAATATGCGCTTATGTTAAAGGCATGAACAAACTTGAATAAGTTCATTTCCAACTCTCTAATGAAGATGATGACACCTATTAGGGAGAGTTGGAAATCCCTGATAACTTCAAGCAGACGCCTCTATAGCTAAAAAATTTACCAATCGATATGGAATATGCATTTTTAAACAATGTAAATTGATCATAATTAATGCTAAACTTTCTCGTGAACAAAAATAAAATTTTTTAAAGGTGGTTAACAAATGGCCAATAGCCTTTACTTGGTCATATCCTAAGCTAACAAGAATCAATCCAAGGATATTCTAACATCACATTTACACTGACCTAGCCATGAAGCTTAAAAGACAATCACAGAGGCCACTGAACCCCAAATTGAAATAGATCATCAAAGAGAAAATTGAACAACTCCTCAAGATGAGGTTCATCTATCCCATCATAGATAGTGAGTGGGTTAGTCCACTAGTAATTGTGCCAAAGAAAGGTGGCAAATGGTGGGTCTGCATCAACTTTAGGCTATTAAATATGGCAATATTTAAAGATCATTTTTCATTACCATTTTTGGATTAGATATTGAATACCATATCCAAGCATTATTATTATAGCTTCTTGGATGGTTATAGTGGCTATAACCAAATCCAAATTGCACTAGAAGATCAGGCCAAGATAATTTTCATGAGTCCCTAGGGGACTTTTGCATGTTGTAAGATGTCATTCAATCTATGCAATGCCCTTGCAACATTTCAATGCCTGGCCCATAGTATTTTCCAACAGCAAATCGATAGTGGTGTGGAAATCTTCATGGATAACTTTTCCACCTATGGAGCTACATTTGAGTAAGCCTTGGACCACTTTGAGCAAGTATTGAAGAGATGTGTTAAAACAAATTTGTGGCTCAACTAGTAAAAGAGCCATCTCATGGTCCAAGAAGGCCTTATGCTAGGGCACCAAATTTTGCAAAAAGGGATTGAGGTAGACCTAGAAAAAATAAGGTTCATCCATGGAATAACATGCCAACCAGAGACAATTAAAGATGTTTGGTCATTCCTTGGCCACACTAGCTACTATCGACAATTCATAGAGAATTTCTCTAAGATTGCAAAACTGTTGGTGGAGCTTACAAAGAAAGATGCATCTTTCATCTGCACCAAAGAATGTGAACATGCATTCCAAAAGTTAAAAGAGAAACTTGTAGAAACACCAATTCTATGAGCACCAAACTGGTCCAGATCCTCCCACATCATGATAGATGCACCTAACTACACCTTGGGAGCAATGCTCACATAGATGGATGATAGGAAATGCCCATACTACATCCACTATGTGAGCCAAAGCATTGTGGGAGCATAGTTAAATTACACCACCACAAAAAAGGAACTAATGGCCATAACGTATGCTCTAGAAAAGTTTAGGCATTATGTGCTTGGCTATAAAGTACTTGTGCACACAGTCCATAGTGAAATCTACTTCCTCATGAACAAGCCAAAAGTGAGCCCTTGTGTCATATGGTGGCTCATGATCTTGCAAGAATTTGATCTTACGATGGTAGATTGAAAAGGGACCAAGAATGTGATTGCTAACCACCTCTCTAACTTAAGATGGGTTAATAAAGAGAAGGATAGCCTACTCTCTGATTGGTTTCTAGACAAACTCCTCTTTACAAAAGTAATAAATGAACAAAAACCCATAGAAACAACATGGTATAATGAGATCCTCACTTACCTTCTTGCTCAGGAGATGCTACAAGATCTTAACTTTAGAAAGAAGCAATAATTTCTTCATCAGGCCAAATATTTCATGGAAATCAATGGAAACCTCTACAAGGTGTGTGTTGATGGCCTAATTTGTTGTGTGTCTTTGATGAAGATCAACTATGCATTCTCCAGGATTCTCATGAAGGACCTTGCAGAGGCTGCTATGCAAGGAGACACATGACCATAAAAATTTTGATGGCATGATACTATTGGCCAACAATCTTTAGAGATGCTCACTAATTTGTCAAATCTTGTGAACATTTTCAACAAGATGGGAGGATGACTACTCACATGGAAGGTCCTCAACAGTGGATTCAACCACTAGAACCTTTTGAAATATGGGGTGTTGACTTCATGGGTCCCATCACATCCATGTCCAATAGAAAGGCATATATTATTGTAGCAGTTGACCACTGCACAAAATGGGTAGAAGCAGCTGTTACTGTTTGTACATCATCCACTGCTACTAAATTTATACAACAAAATATTTTAAATAGGTTTGGTGTGCCACATTCACTAATTTCTAACAATGGAACTCATTTCAAAAGTGCCACTTTTAGAAAGTTAATGCAACGCTTGGGGGTTGAACATAAATTAACAACACCCTACCATCCCCCAAGCCAATGATCAAGCAGAGGTAACCAACTGGTAGATTTCAAATACACCAACATGGACCATTAGCAAATATAGGAAATATTGGAGTACCAAACTTAATGATGCTCTCTAGGCTTACTGTTTAACATAGAAACTTCCTATTGGCTACTCTCCCTATGAGTTGGTGTACAGAAAACTTCCAAAGCTTTTGATTCAATCCAAGCTTTGTACACTCTCAATAGCCTATGATTTGAATCTTGACCTAAGTTTAGCACAAAAAGAAAGATTGATCAACTTGAATGTGTTAGATGATAATCTATTAGTGACCCTGTCTTTGAATGAGGTGCACAAGGCATTCAATAAGGAACGTCATGACCTTAGAATTAGGAAAGTAAAACTTCAACTAGGAGATAAGGTCCTCTACTAGAACCCTACACATGTACCCCAAAAGGAAAAATTTCAAACATTGTTGAAGGGACCTTATATAATTGATCAAACCTTTCCCTCTATGGCCATGTTGATCTACAAGCCTAAAAGCCCAAATAAAAAGCAGTTGGTCAACATCCAACAAGTAAAACCTTTCCTCAAACCAAGACAAGCCAGTGCAACTACTACCTCGATAGATGGACAACCATGTTGCATTTTTTGGATCTCCTCCTTCCAACTCAATTGTGGGGGACATGTCCATCCATTCTAATAATCCATATGGCTCCTTAGTTTTTCTACATTTTTTTTCTACATTTTTTATTTTACAAGTTATTTATTTTACAATTTTTTGGATTTTCAAAATTTTTCTAATTTTACATCATCGTTAGTACCTTTGAACCTTTCTTGATTATTTTACACTTTCTTACATATATTTTACTTTATTTTTTTTATTCAACTATGATATTTCCTTATTTTTGCTAATAAAAATTACTTTATTACCATAGGACATAGTGCCACTATTGTTGTTTACTAATGATGGTTTGTGCTTAATGTTATGAGTGTCAATGTCTGGTTTCTATTTTTGAAATCTAATGTCTGATGACTTTGACATGGTTTATTTTTCATGGAATAGGCAATGAGTCTACATCATCTGCCCATCCAATGAGCTCTATGGTTTTCCTTATTTTGGGAATTTGAGGTTCCTTTCATTAAAGAAACTTTTAATCAATTGGTGACCTTGGTAGTTCTAGAATTAGGAAGGATTCAAAGGTTTGTACAGGGTATGACTTCAAGAGGACTCAATACTCTTTGTACTCTTCTACTTGCTTAAGTGCTTGAGTGTTTTTCATGGACTTCTCACCATTCCATACCAACCACTAATAAGAAGTCAAATAAAGTCTTTGCATGGTGCAATTCCCATCCAAAAGAAACAATAAAAATGATAGGAATTCAAAACACACCCATTATACATAATAAATGAATAATTCCTTGCATGGTGTGGTTCCCATTCAAAAAAAATAATGAAAATTCAAAGCACACCCCTTGGAAGAATAAATGGGCTACAAGCACTAATTATGGGACTAGAAAGACATGCACCTATGCTTAAAGGTCCCCTCTAACTACAACCTTCTCTCACTTCCTACTTCTCTCTATTCTTCTCCTTATGGAATGGTGGTTGTCTTGTGGAAGCACTCTCGTGTCTCGTGTGGATGGATCAGTCTTAGAGTGATGATGCAAAGTCACTGAAAGTGGCTGGTTTTGGTCTGGACTGAGGACAGATCTTCCCAAGTCATTTTAAACACAAATTCCACAAGGGATTTCTTATGACCTCAATTCAAGACTTCATTCCACCTTCATCCATCCATGCTGCCATAACTCACCTCACTATCATGTTCTATGTTATGCTCTGTCTTCATATGATTTGTTGGAATTCTTGAGTAGATTCTTTTTGGTTGGTTCTTAACTTTTCATGATCAATAATTGACTGTGGGGGCCATAGACTCCTTAGTTGAGGTTATGCAAGGGTAACAAGGGTATGAGCCTACTATGGGGAGGACCCACTTGCATAGATCTTGGCTTGATTAGTTACCGTTCCTTGCCTTTGACATTGCACAATCCTATCTTTTGCATATTCCATTATGTATTCTACTTAGTGCTCCTTAAACCTTTTATTTCATTCATCCCCTAAATTAATTTTCCCCATTTTTCCAAATGTATGAGCTTCAACATCCTCTTCTCATGTTTTCATACTATTCTTGGCCTTTTGAGCTTTCATTTCATTCAAAAATTCTTTGTATTTTGCAAGTTTGACAGAATTCAATGGTCATCTACAGTGGTCAACAACTGCATCAATGACTATGTCAATGAGGTCCCATCAACAAGGCCCCATCAATGTAGTGTGTATATCCTATATACACCATTGTGCACTTAGGAATTTTTGACATTTTCTTCATAATACACGGGGATTTTTTGTAATTTTTTCAAAGCCCAAAACCTTCTAGAGCCCATAATTTCCCAACCGTTTGTCCAAATTACTCCATTTTTTGATCTTGCACTTACTAAAGGTAAGATATTTATCATGGGGGCCACAAACCTTAATGTTTCTAATGAAAATTTTTGTAACTCCCCTAAAGGGTTAATAACCTTAACAATATACAAACATTAATTTTTTTGAAAGTGAACCCTTTCAACAACCTCCAGGATGAATTATCAACAATAACATATAAATAAAATGATAATTGGAGTAATTAAATTATCCATAGTCACAACTTAGCCAAGTGTAACTATCCTTAAGAGATAAAGGTATCTGAATTGCTTTAAGTTACATAATGATTGCTAACACATGGTCTCATTGTGATTACAAATGGCACCAAAATTGAAACACACACATGAAGGGAAGTCCTCTTAAGCAAAGAAGAAATAGCCTAGAGCTAGAAGGGCCAACAAGAACAAGCCTAAGAACGACCAAAGGCAACCCATGCAATAGAACCTCTTCATGAGGAGCCCAAAGTGGAATTTTTTCAACAGATTCTAGAATAAGAAGATTCCATCGAGCAATCATAGCGAGGAGAAGTGCCAAAGCTTGAAGTCACTTTGACTCAACCCTACCTTGACATCATCAAGTCCCAAGAAATTCAATTATAAATTCTTTAAGAAATCAACTTTAGACCATTCCTAGAGAAAGCTCCAATGGAAGTTAAAACACAACTACAAATGTCTCCCATATGGCCAATCATCACATCTAGTAGGGAATGGTACATGGGAGAGACATATCTCTTCTGAAATAATCAAAGGCTAGGGTCCATAGTCAAGATCAAGGATATTCAAGTATCCTACATGGTCAAAGCTATCGTGTAGGCATTGGGGTTGCCTAACACTGGGATACAATTGGTAGAACTATCAACAAAAGGTGATCCTAAGACCAAAAATAAGTGGACTTAGCAGTGCTATAGAGTTCACCATAAGGAGTATGGCATGCTCACACTGGTAGAGCGTATCTATTTCAAAATTGTGGCCTATCACCTTAATCCAATGATGAGGCCTAGCAAGGTGACCACCTTTTCTACCTAAGCATGCACCACTCTAAGCAAGAAACTTCCTATGAACCTTCCACAACTTATCTACTTGGAAATTAAGAAGCATTTTAAATAAAATGAATGTGCAAGGAAAACCCTACCCTTTCCATGCCTCATCTAAAAACTTTGCAAAAGGATAGGTATCATTCACTATTTCAATGACATAATCAGGCATGCTCCTTTGGCCTCATGGTTTGAAATTATAAAAGACAAGATGCAACAACAACTCAAGAAGAGAAGTAGCTGCCACCGCCACCGCCCACTCAAGAAACAACACCAGAAGCCTACATAGCCATTAGGTGTTTATGCAAAATCTAAGAGCAACTCTTGAGTGAGCAAGAGCAGCATGTAGGAACAAGTGGTATGGATTCATCTATGTATAGATCAGCAATGAGTCACCTTAATGAGGTGGCTCAAACAATTAGCCAGATGGAAAAGTGTGGGCCAATATTCTCTACCCAATGAATGCAGTTTCCTATGAGGTCAAATCCCAACACTTTGGAGGTGACGGTGTCATTATCTCAACACCGTTTATTCCCAAAAATCTCTGAGGATGTTGTCACTTTTCCAATGCATTTGGAGGAAGGTGAAGAGGTAACTATCTTGGTGACACAGCACCAAGGGTAGGAAACAGTAGCTGAAGTGGTTGCTAACCATGTAGCTGAAGCACTCAATGCACCTACGGCATCTGTACTAGATGTATCTATGCTTTGAGATGTGTAGACGTCCATGGGCATAGTCAGTGAAAAATTAAATGCAACCCAGCATGAAAAATTACTAGATCAACTAGTGGGAACCAGGCAACCAATTTTGCATATCTTTAATTTTCTAGAAAAAATCACTACAATCTAGTCAAAGCTACTGAATACAAGGGGAAAATGCATCATCTTGGAGGGGCAACTTGAAACAGCTCAAAAACAAAATCAATGCTTGGCCATGGAGGTTGTTAAACTATGTGCCTACCCTGCTGATCCTACGATCCTTAGCCTAGTAATAACTAGAGATGAATCTTTCCAACAACTTTAGGAACAATTTAGGAAGGCTGAGGAGGAGGTAGTAATGGTCATCTTTAACTAGTTCATAGTAGAAGCAAAAATGTATTCAATCTAGAAGGACTTTGGAGCAGATGCACTAGGAGAATGAGACTTTGATCGCACAGAGTCATTGCCTATACAATGTTGATGCGTAGAAGGAACAAATGTAGGAATTTATTCATTAATAGTAGTATTAGCTTGCTAGGGTGAACACTAAATTGAGGAAATTGGCCATAGAGAATCAAAATCTATCAATGGAGAAAGTTCGTGACTTGCATCAGAAGTCTGCCATCGAGATTGTCGATTGGAAGAATGAAAACCTCAAGTTTCAAAAAGTGAAGAAACACTACAGAGACTTGGTTGTCTTGTAGAAGGAATTAAATAAGAAACACATCCAAATGATGAAGGCAAAAATAAATGAAGCCCTCCATTAACTCCAACAAGGAAGAGAAGTCTAGCAGCCCATCATTTATGGGATTGATGCCTACAACAAGGCAGAGATTCTACTAAAGGAGTTGTAAATAGAAGAAATGATAGAGTACATGGAGTTAGCCAATCTCCGTGATGCAAACCTGGCTATGTTGAATACTAGATAAAACAAGTGGCTAGCTCATATTTGTTATACAAGGTAGAGTTCAAGCACCACAAAGACACCAAGTAGAAGCTTAAAAATGCAAATGTTGAACTCAAATTTCTCAAAGCATGATTCACAAACCAATGATCAACTACTAAGAACCTACCCAAATGGATGAATGATTACCAAGAGCTAAAGGACACAGTCAAAGTGTTCAACATTGATTGCAAATAGTTCGCTACCTAGTTCATCAATGCTAAGGAGTTGTTTCTAGAAATCGCATGTCCTTGGGATGTGCCCATTTTAACTCACATTGGAAAAGCTACATGGATAGTGCACAATCCCAGAAGTAAGAAGAAAAAAATGAAAGCACTATTGGATGCTTTTTGCCTCTTGCTAGAAGTTGCAGCAGCAACAGGACAACCGTGGCTGCCTCAACCATCACCCGTGCATGAAGCCGGTGAAGGTTCCCTGAAACCTTAAGAGCCACCATCACCTAGGATCGTTTGATCTTATCCACCAAACTTCACGCCATCAAGGAACATGCTATCCAATTTTGAAGAGTCATGTCATGGTGTTCAATTTTGTGTTCTAAACACTACCATTTTTTTAATCTATTGATTAATACACCTAGGCACTCCATTTTTTGTCAAATCAGTCAATCTATTTTGTTTGATAAAAGTTAGTCAATAATCTCATACCTTTCCAATTTTTTAAAAGAACTCAAGGATGAGTTTTCATTTAGTCATGAGGGTATGATGAGTCGCAGTTCTATTGGCTACATCGACAAGGCCTCATCAACACATTGTATCATGCATCAATGAGGCCCCATCAACGCTGTGTCTATATTCGACTATAAATACGCATCCACTAGCCACATTTATGGCAACAGAGATTTTTTAGCAATGAAGCTCTTGTAGTTTTTTTATTTGAGAGTTAGAATTTTTCTCCTGAGTGCCTGCAGCAGGAGTCATTAAGTGTATGAATCTTTATTTGGGCATTGTTGTACCTAAGCACTATAGTGTGTGTGGAAATAAATATGAGCTTTCTAATAAATCTTGTAGCACTTTGGATAGATTAAATATTCTATTTATGCATTTAATGTTTTCAATTATTCATTTAATTTTTTCAATTATTTATTAAATGTTTCTAGTAATTAAGTTAATGAAGCAATTAAGCAAGATAGATTAAACACATAAGTATGACCACTTCAAGCATAACACGTATTCACTTGGTAATCATAGCAATGTTATTGCTTGGTACACCTAGTAGCATAGAGCTTGGTGGCCCAGCAATGGATATGTGGGTTCAGGACGTGTACAAAAAGTGAGATCGGATGCTTATGTTAGGCCTAGTTAAACATTAGTTAATTAGTTAAATTAAATTAATTAGTCCAACTAATTTATTCCTCTTTAAGCACAAAAATCATAAAATAAAAAATGATAAAAATCAAATACCTTAATTACACTTAACCATACCAGTGTACATCACAAGTGTAACTGGAAAGACAACGATTGACCTTAAAGCAAGATTCACTTCTTAGAAGACTAGTGCACTAGAAATGATAAAGTCCACGGAATTTGACCAACTCATGCGTGAACGCTTTGTGATTCGTATGATTGGACATAGGGGTACCTTGCCACTCATCACTATGCAAGGGTGTCCAACTTAAGAAAAAAAATCCAAGGGTAAAAGCAAGAAAATCATGAACCCTTGGATGTCGCCTTAAATAGATACTATTTGCTACTACATAGATGTCCTGGCCATGATTTCTCTCAAAAAGAGAAAATTTTCCACAATATAGATGGGCTTTAAGATGAAACAAGGGAGACCCTTGGGATATATGCTTAAGGTTAGTTATACAAACCAAAAGTCCATCAGATACAAAGGCTCATTGAGTGGATGAAAAAAAAAGGAGAGCTATGTAAACAACAGAATGTAGAGGACAATAACTGAGATCCAACTCTTCAAAAGAAAAGGGTCCATATCTATGATGAGGAAAAAGAGGTAGCTCTTGATGGGTGACTTCACAACAAACCTTCCTAATACAAAAGTCTCTTGATGAGCTTGAAGCAAAGCTGGATAAGATATCAAAATGGATAAATGAGCAAGTTAGTACTTGTGTAGAAATCATATAGGAGAAAGTAATGAAAAACAAATCAAGTGACCATAACAAAAGGAGGAAAAGGAACCAAGGGATAGGTAAGAACACTGATTGATAGAAAGAGAAAATGGCTATAGAAGAAGAGGATATAGACTCAACCAGCAAAAAAGATATTGGATGTGACATTTGCATATATGATCATTCAAAGGTTCATTACCCAATCATGTTACATATACATGAGTATTGGGCTTTTGCATTGAATCCAAAGTTCATACAAAATTAAATGCCTAGGAAATTACCTTACTCACAAGGTAATTATAGATAGTCTTACAACCAATCATACTATCCTAGTCGGACTTCTTATCAACCTCAAAACTACTATCAAATGCTATGGAAAAATCCATAGTCATGGGGGAGGCCATCATCAAACCAGCACTACACTTATTATCAACCAAATCCATATGGATATTATGTTCAACAACCAATTTCCCTAACTAGTTCCACTTTCTCTACCTCAAATCACTAGTACCACTCTCCCAAATATCATCATCCCACAACATCTTTCATGAGATCACCACCTCACACCTCTCATCCTTCATCATATCCTTAATATTCTCATACTTCCCTCCATCATATGTTACCACCGACAACACAAGAATGTTCAGCACCAAAACATCAACAAAATAATGCCACTTATGCTATAAACATACATGAAAATGATAATGCTAGTAGATCTCAACCACAACCTCAGAAATGTCCTTTCTTTAGGATAGTTTCCTCACACAAGCACAAAACATGTAGACCTACTAGCACATCGAAATCAGCACAAGGCCAATCTGCTACAACACCCTTCCTTGCCAAAACAATGTCTCCTAATCATACGCAAAAGCCAACAACCATCACCACTCCAACACAAGACATAAATGATGAACTTCTCATTCTAGAGAGATAGGAAAATCCATGCATCACTAATAGTAAAGGGTGCAATTGTGGACCAGAAATTCAAAATATTAACACAAGCCACAACAAAGCTAAGGAACAAGTGTGTGAGCAAAAACTAATCTACGTAGTAGCTACTAAACAAGAAGACACCTAGTGGCTTAAAAATGAGAATATAAAATTGTTTCAAAGATGCATGGACATAATTGATTTGCTTACTAGTTTTGGACTTAAGAAAATGGACCAAATAGAGGACTTAGATGCATATATCATATGCTCTAATTATACACTAGAAAAGGATATTAAACAAAGAGACCTGAGAATTAAAATAGAAAATCAAGAAGAAGAAGCAAACACATCTGGATCCCCCAAAATAGAAATATCTTCAAGTCTAGAGGAAGATACATCTCTGAATGATCCAAACAAGACTATCACCAATGTTAGATGTGCTACCACATCATTAATTAAATTAGTAATAGTGATAAATGGGAAACTAGTAGTGTATAACCAAGGGATCCTGTGGTCCATCTCTTGAATGTGTAGCCATAAGATTAGTCATGGGGGAGATGCTCTATCCTAGTTTAAGAACTAATAATCATTTTTCACCTTTTTTTATTTTACAATTTTTTATCATTTTCCTATTTCTTCCAAAATTATTTGATTCTTCATATGTTTTCCATTTCTTCATATTTTTTTTATATTTTTCTCTTTTCTTGAGTCATTCTCTTTATGTTTTATGAATGTATTTTATGTTTTTGTTAATAATATTGCCAACTCATGATGCAGAAGTTAACACTATGTGTTGGGTTTTTGTGCCATGCTATCAAGATGATTGGGTAAGTAATTATGTAATGCAGTGAGACCACCTCATCCACCCCTCCAGTTCTCTAAATAAAAGGTATTTATCATGGAAACAATTTGGTTCTTTTTTTATGAAACTAAAATTCATCAATGATCATTGTACCTTGGAAAAAGAGGGAATGACCAAGTGGGAATGGCAAAGGATGTGACCTCAAGGGGATTTGTTGGTCTCTCTTCTTGACTTCCTTTGTGTGGTTTATGACTCCTCAAGGAATGTATCATCACTTCTTCATCAACCAATAAATAGGAAGCTATGTCTTTGCATGGTGTGGTTCCCATTTCAAAAAACTTTAAAATCCAAAAAAAACAAAATAAAATAATAATAATAATAATAATAATGGGAATTTAAAGCACACCCCTTAGACACAATAATGGGCCACAAGCACTAGTTATGATGTTGGAAAGACATGTTACCCATGCCTTAAGATGACCCTCTAACTAAGGCCCTTCCCTCCTTCTTCTCTTTTCTCTTCTTTTTTAAGTGATGATTGTTCTTTGTGGTAGTTGTGGACTCATGGTGGTAGGTACGAGGGAACACATCAATGCAAGGTTTTTTTTCATGGTATGGACTTGTTCTGAACTTGGATGAATAGGTATGCTTATCATTTTAATCACACTTTTCACAAGAACCTATTGTGGACATGGTCAAGTACCTTACATCCTGATCTTTGCAATTCCTTCTCATCCCATTATCATTGCTGCATGCAATTATGAGCCTTTTGGTTTTATGTAGTATAGTGCAAAATCCCAGCCATAGTAGTTGTATGTTGTTTGGAATAAAGACATGGTCTACATTTAACTTCTCAAGTTCCCACATACATCTATAAAAGTGGTTATGCAAGGGCATTATGGTAGGAGCTTGCTTTAGAAAGGACCCACTTGCATAACTTTTGTTGATCATGGCTTCGAACTAACCTTCACATCTTCTAGAATGTCAATGACGGTTTCTTTGAATTGATGCATGATTTTGGAACTACTTCTCATTCGTTTCATTAATTTTTCCTACTTTTCTATTTCCATATCCATTAATATTTCTTGGCCATCTTCTAAATCAAAAATTTGGTTTTAATTGTTTAAAAACTTGTGTGCTTCTAAAGTTACACTTATTGGTCATGGGGGCTAGGGATGCCTACTTTGAAATTTTTGAAATTTTCCCAACATCTTATTTTTGAACATCATGGTAACTAATAGTAATTGATCAAAATAATGTGAACAGTTTGATGATTTTAGTTACCTCATAGCCTTGGGCATAATATGCTATCATCACCTTATGCTTAAATGAAAACTAAGGGATCCAAAAAGTGTTAATTATTAAAGAAAATTTACAAAATCTAAGGTTGATCCTTTGGTGACTACAGGTGATGCTAAAAGAAACACCTAAAGAAGAGGGTCTTTTGCTAGGCATGACAGCAAAGCCAAGAGGGGAATAATAGAAGATATGCCCATGGATAAATTGTAACACATATAAGATAGTAGCTCAAACTTTGCATGTTTGCTAGATCCATGGGACAATGAGAAAAAATTTCAGTTCACACTTCAAGAATGTTTTGCATAACCAGAGAACCATCAACATAATAATCAAGGTTAAAAGTTTTGCCACCACTAGCAACAATAAGAAGAATCATCTTTAATGGATTCTTGAAGACCTCTACAAATTTTATAATCTTCAATCTCTATCCAATCTTTTTTTCACTCTATCATTTTGTATGCATCCACTTGAATAAAATTTTATAATGTGGCACTCAAAGTTAGTCAATAGTTAGCATCAATCAATAATCCCATCATTCCCAATTTTTTTGTAAAGAAAGCTTGGTCCTATCCTATTAACTCAAGGAAGAGTTTTTATTCAATCATGGAGGTATGATGAATCATCAATTAGCTAGGATATCACTAATGCTCTGTTACATTTGCAATATCGTTGATACTATATCACATCTATTTGACAAAAAGTCAATTTTTGGTCAGCCATGATATCAAAGCTCTGATATCAGAGCTGCGATATCGCATATCCGATATCGGATCACATGCTACATTATCAGATATCTGATATCATGGGATGTGTGCTAGCCTATAAATATAACACTTGGGCGCATGGTTTGGAAGTCAATTAGTCAATAAAGTCACTAAACTCTTGCAGTTTTGTTCCATAGTCTTAGAGAATAGTTAGTGAGCACCCGCAGTGTGGATTTAAGTCAATTTTATGGCATCTTATTCAAGTGGCAACGTACCTGGACACATTCCATGAACGATAATAAGCTCAAGATTGATTCTTATTCATTGCAACACTTTAACTTAGATTAGATTTACTTTCCATGTAATTTATTTTTCATATACTTAGTTAATATTTACATTTTCATGCATATTAATGAATTGGCAGAATGAGTGTGACCAATTTCGAGCATAAACACATATTCATTTGATAACCCTAGCAACGTTATTACTTGGTTCACCCAATAGCATAGCACTTGGTAATCCTACTAGTGGATACGTGGGTTCAAGACGTATATAGCAAGGTGTAAACGAACACTCATCACTCGTAGGAGAGTTTAAACTTTACTTTTCATTGCTAATTAGTTTAAATAATCAATTTCTTTATTATTGTTAGAAGTAGCATAAGGTCAAAACAACATCAAGAATCATATGCCTCACTCTGGACTAAACCATACGTGAAAAAGCTACTACTAGTCCAAGTGGGAAGATAGCAAACTACAATCAAGGCATAATGATCTAGATGCCATAGCTAGTTCCATCCACAGAATTCAACTAGATCATGCATGAACACTTGTGATTTTTATGGTTGGGCATAGTGGGTACCTCACTGCTCATCACTTGTATAAGTTGAGATAAATTATCAATCAAGTATACTTGTCTATGAATTTTTTCTTTTCTTATTTTTGTACATAACTCCCTTTAATATTTTGCAAAGTAAAGTATCCTTTACAACCTATTCAAGTGTAATTTTCTTAATGTGTGCCTTAGTGAAAAAATCTTCCTACAATAATTTAGGAAATGGTGGTAAAATTATTTTCCTACTTAGTGGTGATGATGGAGGTGTTGAAGGTTTTTTTCTTAACTTCTCCTCCACTTGTTCCCCACTTCACTATTTATCCAATATATTTATTTCATCTGACCAATCTTCTACTTGTATGTTCTCAACTTGGTCTTTAAAACCAACTTGCTTGTTAGATTTGGGTTTTGTATTCTTACCACTTCTTGTACTGATGGAATTTAGTTGTTCTTTGCCTTTTCTTTGATTTGTGGGGTTGGGTTTAGGTTGGAAAGGTAAGTCACATTTGGTTAGGTTCTAAAACTATCTTCTAGTTTCAACTACAAATTACCTATTTTCTTTAATAAAGATCATTAAACGTTGGATTAAGTGATTCAATTGCTTATTAACCAACTTTCTAAATGGTCTATCATGATTTTGAGAGATTGGTGCTAGTTGTTGGTAGAATAGTCTTGGTTGAAATGAAGGAGTTTGAATTCTAATTTGTTGAAAGGCTCTTATTGATTCTTAAACTTCTTCATTACAATATAATAAGGTTAGACAAGTTGTGGCGTCATGTTGCTTATTTCCATAAAAATTATAGACTTCCTCCTAAAAAAAATGAGAATTTTTTTTTATTAATTTGGTTAATTCATCAACTTTCTTATTTAATTACTTAGTTTGATGAGTTACACCTTGCATGACATCAGGTTTTGGCCAACATTTGCTTTGATCTACTAAGAAATCAATAATTCTCCAACCTTCCTCTGATGTGACATTTAAAATATTTCCACCATAAGCAAAGTCTACATTTTGTCTACAATATGGTAACAATCCTTCTATAAATATTTGGATTTATTGATGGGCTGAAAATCCATGATTAGGATTTTTAAGATATTGTCCCTTAAATCTATCAAAAGCATTTTCATAATCCTCATCTTTTATTTGTGTAAAACTCATTAGTTGTTTCCTAAGAGTATATAATCTATCATTCGAGATGAAGCATTTGATGAATTCTAACTTAAATTTGTCCCATGAGCCTATCTGTGTTCTCAAGGTTTAGAGCCAAATTTTAGCTTTATCCTTTAAGGTGGATTTATAAGCTATCGTTTTTGTCCTATCTTCTCTTTAAGGTGCTAACATTATTATCATGTTTTCAAATCCTCTAGAATGAGTTAGGGGGTCTTCATCATTAGTTTTCCTAAAGATGGAAAATAAATTGAAGTTTTTAACTTCTACATTTCTTCCTAGTCAAAATGCTAATGGTCCTTAAGGAATAGTAGGGGTTTCTTAATTCAATAAATCTCCTAAGGTTTGACCTTAGTATACTTGGCCTAAAAGAAAATTAGAGACCATACTGACAAAAGAAAGAGGAATTAAGCTTTGAGAGCTTGTGAGAGATATATGATATGAAGGAGATCCAAAAATAAATAAAGTACCTATGGTTGGAATCATGGTTGGACTTGGTATTGAAACAAAGGTGGCTGTTGAGCTAAGAGGAGTTTGAAAATTTAAGGTACTTTTCAGTTAAGTAGCATCCCCTACAGTAGCCATATGGCCTAATATTTGGATAAGGTTAAGATTTTGTTCTTGGAAAATAGAATTTGTAACTGGATTTGTTGTCTCCATTCTTATATTTAAAGTATATAGGATTGGTTAAATGCTACCAAAAATGAAAATTGAGTTGCCAGCTTGCTTGGTTTAGAAATTTCTATTGGAAATTCGAATTCAGTTTCTTTGTTATTTGATTATTCTATGATAGGAGATTGCAAAATCTATTCTAAACCCTAAACTTGTTGAGTTAAAGTTATATGCTAGCTAGTTAAATCTCATTAATTCTCATAGTATTGTTTTGAATGAATTTTTGTCTTTCCCTAGCTGATTCAGTTAGGTGAAATTCTAATTCCTCTTTGTTACTAATTGATGCCCTTTGATTTATGGGAGTTATGGAAGTTTCAAAAGTTGTAAGGATACCGATGGAAGTTTCCTTTTATCTTCCTAATTTGTTCACTTCAATACTAAGTCTTTCTTATTTGGGTTCTTTTAGAATATGTTCTAAATCAATTGTTATAGTGTGTTTATAAAAAATTTTAGTATTTTTGGGAGGTTGTATTCAAGTTGGATTTTTAGGTGGCTTATTAGATGTCATTAAGATTAACAAGCACAACCTTCCCCAGCATATTCATGAGCAATTAGTCCTAGTAACGTACAAATAGTTTTTACCCCACCTATAATTATGTCTTTAAAGGTAGTTTTCTTATAGCTTTCTTCAATCTTAGAAACTAAAAGAACTTATTCTTGTAACTTCTCCTGTACTTTCTCCTCAATTTTTATTTTTTTATTTTCTTCTTACATGAAAAAAAAATTAAAAGAAACCATTACTAAAAGTAACTTACAAAATAGAAAAATACAAGAGAGAGTATGTACCTCTTTGTTGATGAAGACTAACTCTCAATCCAAAAGAAAAATAACTAAAGACAATAATAAAAGCATATCAACCCCTGATGAAGACTGACTTTGCTAGCCTCCCTGGCAACGACACTAAATTAACAAGCTATCCATAATTTTGTGCTTGATTACCTTCATTGTAGTAATATCACCTTGTTTGTGACTAACCCACAAGTTGTATCCATGGTGGAATAGTTAAAAGTCAAAGAGATCATCAAGACAAACAAATGATTAAACGTAATCCTAATTAAATCCCACACATATGACTATCACTCATAAGTTATATCACAAATTCTCACCCTAACCTCTAACTTAACTTCAAGATTCAAATTTAATGATTTAATCAATATGAAGCATTAAATACAAAATGTAAATTTTAAAGATCACAAGGGAGATATCATCCAATTTGTGATTCTAGCTCACTCTCTTTACAATGCAAAAACCTCAACAATCTACCAGTGGACTCTAATAACTAACAATTCTCACAAGGTTCAACTAGCTCCTTTGACACTTATTAAGAAATAGGGAATTACTTCCAAATCACTTGGGTTCTCTTGGGATATGAATTGTTACACTTCCTTTGAGTAAGAAGGTCCCTTTTATACTTGAAGAACTGACAAATTAATTTAGGAAGAGTAGTTATAGAGTCATATCAATTGACATTGCGGGAATGAATATTAATCGATATTACTGCTAGAGCAATCTTGACTTACAATCTTCATAACAGCTGCAATATGTTTCTACTTCTTGTTTTATTGATGCATATTGTAAATGCAATCTAGATCAATATCTCTATTCTACTAAAGGCTCAAGATCACCACAACTCTGATGATATCAATCCTTACTACACTCATTGTAGGTATCAATAAGATTGAGGACGATTTCTATCGATCCTTACGATAAATATCGATATCCCTTGCATCGAAGTCTCTTGAAAGTTCTACAAGAATCGATATCTTAGCAGTTTTTTCCATAATTGCTATATCCTATGAAAACATAACTTTTGAAAAGATTATTAATGCTTATCACATACCACCATGAAAATTAGTATACTTCAATAAGTACACATAGTAAAAAACAAAAATTTAAATCAATTTAATTGAAACTAAAAGACAATTAGAGGGTTCATCATCAACCATTTGATTATGTGGGTTTCAAACTCATCAATTATTTTATGTGGATTTTAAATTCACCAATTATATGATAAAATTTAGGTTTTAGACTCACTATCATTAGTAAGTAGATCTGTTTGTTGGTTTGGTTAAGGGTGGTGGTAGAGTTTTTAGTTTATAACTAATTGTTGGATTAACTCATTATTATTATTATTTGTTTAGTTTCATATTTGTTTTGGTTCGGGTAACATTTGTTTAGAGCTATGTCATGTGCATGACTATCTTGCTACCTAATGTCATCAACTAAACTCATAAGACAATATTTTTACTAGTTAGTTTACCCTACTAGTCTTACGACTAATTCCCTTGGTTTTCTATGATTTTTCAAGTGATTATATTAGTTGTGATGAGGAGGATTCTAAGGAAATATTTAATGATTAATTTTCTCATTTTAGAGATTTTAGTTAATTTTTTAATGCTCGGTTAAGTTTGATGCTATGCTATAATATTTAACTGCATTTGTGGATTTGGAATATGTCAGATTTATGTTGTTTTTTTGCCCATTTTAGGTGTAAGCCTACACTAATTTAAACTTCAGTTATGTTACATGGTTTATTAGATTTTTATCCATTTGAAAATTATATAACATTAGAGCCCAATGCCTTTTTGGATGCAATTTGTTTTCTATTCTTATTAGATTATGCACTAATAGAATTTCAACTGTTATTTTCACATAACTATACTATTAATGTTTGGCTTAAGCAATAAGTTTCATTCTATTTTTTGTAGGGAATAAGTTAGATTTGGTATGCATGAGGCTATTGTCACTATTTTTATAGCATTTTTACATTTTTCTACATATATTCTTGCCCCTATACACCTACTTAATTATGAATGTCTACTACTTTGCTTGTTCAATTTATTTATTTTTTTACTTTTTATTTTTTATTTTTTACATTCATTCCATTTTATTAAGTAGTGTTTTATTTTTCTACAATTTAAATTTTTATATAAGTAATGTCTTCCTAGCCTAAGCCTAGTTAGTAAGCTATTACACTTTGTGATCTTAAGAATAACCAAGTAGCAATCCCACCATGGCTCTCAGGTCCAACTTGCCATAGTGTGCTTATGGAACATGAACATAACAAATCTTACCAAATGGATTAAGATGAAATATTGATAATTTCCTATTATTAGATCATCTTTTAATTAGAGGGATGTCATTCAAATTTGTAGTTGGAATTTTATTAATAGTATGAACAACATAATATGAAACCTTAATCCACAATGCTTTTGGTACTTGAGCATCATTTAGCATACATATAATCATGTCAATTATTAATTTGTTCTTCCTTTCGACAATGTCATTTTGCTACAGTGGGTATGACATTGTGAATTCTTGTTTTATATCATTGTCACTACAAGATTTTTTGAATTCATTTGAAATGTATTCATCACCTCCATCGGCTCTTATACTTTTATTTTTACATTCTTCTCATTTTAAAATATTTAAATTTTTCCAATTCTTGTGACTTTAGGACTAATTCATAAAGCCAAGTCATCCAACTGAAATTATCAACAAAAATGATAAAATACTTTTCATTTCTTATCCTTTGTGGTGAGAATGGACCACATATGTCTAAATGTATAATTTCAAGTAGTCTTGTAGATTTTATCTCACAATGTCATGGAAACAATAAATAGTATATTTTCCCAAGCTTACAAGATTCATAGTTAAATACTTCATTATTATTAAATTTGAAAATTTTAAGATAGAATAATGTATTTTCTTTAAATTCTTCATATTTACATGCTCAAGTTGTAAGTGCCACTTTCTTAGTGAATCTTGATTTTCCTTCATATGCATTTTCACAACTTTAAATATTATGTTGCTTGTAACATCATAGACTATTATAAAATCACCATCACAATGTATCATACAATAGGATGTGTCATGATTATTATTTTCAAATTTAACACTCAAATATTCATTCATTAATTAATACACTAAAATTGGGGTTATGACAAAATCTTTATTATAACTAACGTCTTTTAATTTTAAACAAGAACATGTGAAGTCTCCACTTTTAGTAGTTTTTAGTAAATGATCATCTCTAATTCTTACATAATGTGGGTTTGGCTTATCTTTTATGTTTGTTAACCATAACATGGTTTTCATAAAATATCATGAGGCATCAAAATCAATATACAAGAAATTGTCAAATGTGTCATTCATGGTGAAGGAATTGAAATACATAGTGGGACACTAAGACTCAAATTATTTTCCATTTTTTATTTTTTATTTTGTTCAACTTCTTCACCCTATCTTTAACAAATTTTCTTATGTCTTTTCTTCATGATTTTAGCTTTAGCAATAGTTAGGTTTTCTAATAATGATCAATGTTATGACTACCCTCTTTCTTACAAATATGATAGTACCTATACACTTTTTTCCTCTTATGAGCACCTTTAGTTTTAACCATCATTACCTAAGAGTTTTCTTAGGCTATCAAGGCATATGGATTTATTTTTGCTTATGTTTCAAAAACCTTCATGCATAATCTATCACAAGTATATTTTGTTGTCCTTTTTTATAATTTGTCTAAAGACATCATACAATGATGGCAATTCTTTTAACAAACTATATTTGATAGTCTCATCCAAAACTTGTGCATTCTAGGCTTGTAGTTCAACTTGCAACATAGATCCTTTTTGTACAAGGGTGGCCATAGGTTTACCTTCTTTTAAATGCAATGAATTTAGTTGATTCTAGAAAAGCACCAATTTTGGCTCATTTTTAACTTCAAATTTCTTTTCTAGCTTCTTCCACATCTTATATACAGAGTTCTACTTTTTCACCAGCTATAAGAATTCACCAAACATGCTTAGTGCAATTAACATTTATACCATCTTATTATTTTCATGAACCATGGTGGTTTCAGCAAGGGTTTCTTCCAAGCCATTCCTCGCAACAAATATCACCTCTAGAGTTTTCAAATATGATAACTAGAAGCTTTAAGCACCTGGCTCTTAGGCAATTTTTTTAATGGCATAGTTACTCCAATATCATGTGAAGTTTACAAGATCAATGATGAGCAACTCAATAGCTATACCTAATGAGAGAGAATAAGACAAATACATATATCCAAATATGATTCTATCAATATTTAAGATATGTGAAACGTCATGTTCAAACAACAACAAACAATCATAACCGCACTTAATAGTTACAATTAAATACTAACAAATATGTTAATGAATGTAGATAAATTATTGAGAATAATTTAACACTACGAGTAGTGGTATTCTATGAGATAAAAGAATACCAATAAAATTAAAAGGGAAATTTTATAGAATAGCAATTAGGTCTACTATCTTATATGGTGTTGAATGTTAGGCAATACAAAAGAAACATGAACAACAAATTAGTATGGTAGAAATGTGAATACTTCAATGAATGTTGAATGTTACTAGAAGAGATAAACTACATAATACAAACATCAAAGAAATACTTGAAGTGGCTTCTATTTTGAATAAGCTATAAGAATGGAGGCTTAAATTGTTTGAACATGTACAAAGAAGATCAAACAATAAGCCTATAAACAAAGGTTACTACATCATTGTTTCAAAAAATCTATCAAAAGGAAGACCAAAGAAGACATGAAAAAAAACAATCAAAGAAGATTTCAAGAAACTACAAATAAATAAAGATCTAGCTCTTCATAGAGGTGAATAGAAAAAAAGAACTCATGTAGCCAACCCAATTTTGTTGGGACAAGGCTAAAATGATGATGATGATGATGAATATAACATTGTAGCAATGCACAATACCATATAAACTTCATGGTAATATAAGCATAAACTCACAGTGATAAACAATACAATATAAATAACACAAAATGATGAGTTTGTATAATAAGAATAGATATCTTTAACAAATATATATTTGTACATGATAGTTAAGTAATCAAAACAATTCTTTTGGTCACCATAGTGCAAGCAGCAATGTGTAAGACATAGCTCATGTAATTAGAACATGAAACTTGTTTGCAAGTTATAGATTTGGCCCAAAGGGATATGTTAAGGCACATGTTTGGACGTGTGCAAAGAAGATCAAACAATGAGCTTATAAATAAAGGTTACTGCATCACTATTCCAAGAAAGCCACTGAAAGGAAGACCAAAGAAGACACGAGAAAAAATAATCAAAGAAGATTTGAAGAAACTACAAATAAACAAAGATCTATCTCTTCATAAATGCGAATGGTGAAAAAGAACTTATGTAGTTAACCCCATTTTGTTGGGACAAGGCTAAAATGATGATGATGATAATGAATATAACATTACAACAATGCACAAGACAATATAGACATCATGGCTACGTAAGCATGAAGTCACAACGATAAACAATACAACATAAATAGAAAAAAATGATGAGTTTGTATAATAAGACCAGAGATCTTTAACAAATATATATTTATACATGACAATTAAGCAATCAAAACAACTCCTTTGCTCACCGTAGTGCAAGCAACAATGTGAAAGGCATAGCTCATGTAATTAGAACATGGAATGTGTTTGCAAGTCATAGGTTTGACCCAAAGGGATATGCTGAGACATATGATAGCCCAAAGGTCACAATAAAAATATATATTATTGCAAACAACATGTAAGTCATGACTCATTTTGTTAGAACACACAACTTGTGGTTTACAAGTCATAGGTTTAACCCAAAGGGATATGTTGAGGCACATGCTAACCTAAAGGCCACAATAAAAACTATTTGCTACATTTAAAGCTAAGAGGTTCAGATAGCCATAGAAAATCATCATCAAATCCTTTACTGTCCTTAATAGGTTAACCCATATTAAGAGAATAGATGCACCATGACAATGACCAAAACTCTTTTAAAAATTATTTTGTTTTTTAACATCAAAAAATTCTCATAAAAATGTAAGAATTCAAAACTCCATAAGTTACTTCTATAATTTTTTTAGTTGTAAAAGGAAAAAATTATTTTCATCACATTATAAATATATATTATAAACTAGCTTAGATATATATTTATGATATATATCTATTATTTGGTCAAGAAAATCTTTTATATTTTTCAAACTAAAAAATCTCAAATTGATTCACTAAGAATTGATTTTCCAAGGACAAAGTCCATGTTACAAAGTAGTTGTCCTTTTAGCAAAACTTTTAGACCAAAGTAATAATTCCTATAAAAAATTCATCTCTTATACCAAAATTATGACAATAATTATTATTTACCATGGCAAAGTCTAGCAACCTAGTAGTTGGCCTTTGAAGATAAAGCTCCTCTTTAACTATTATGATAAGAAAAAGAAAAAGAAAAAAAACATAACCAAGAGAGCTTCCCCTCAACACTATGATGATAAAATTATTTTACCGTAACTGAAAATAACTCTCTTGGATGGGATTGATAATTGGCCTCTCAACCAAAATAAGCATTGCAAGTCCCAAAATATGTCAAACCTCAAAATATTTTTTTTTAATAATAATTACAAAGACATGTAGTCAAATGAGAACATTATAACTCAGTATTGCCCACCAAAATCGAACCCATAACTTTAACTTGTCAAATTAAGTGTTATAGATCAGCATAAAATATTATAAAAATGTGCATGCCTTACATTAAAAAGCATCTAATATAGTCAAATGAGAATATTATAACTCAGTATTGCTCACCAAAATTGAACCCATAACTTTAAGTTTCCAAATCAAGAGTCATAGACAAGCATAAAATATTATAAAAAAGTGCATGCCTTACATTACAAAACATCTAACTCATGTATATGCTTTTTTACATGTTATTCCATAAAAAAATATCAAAAAAAAATATTCTTGTTATAAGAATTATAATAGTAAAAACAAGTGATGAGAGCTTCAACAATCGAAAGTTTACATGATAATTATGCATGCAATCAATGTTTGAAGACTTAATTATTGTTGTGCATCAAAAATTACACTAAATCTAACTTATTTATAATATATATATACACGCAATCTTTTTCATCACCTTTTTCTTATTTCTCGAACATGTTGCATTTTCCCAGGAATTCCCAAGTTGTGTCATACCTAGTTAAACATTGATTATAATTCAACTAGTTTAGCCATATATTTATAATATATATCTATTATTTAACCCAAAGTTTTTTTTTCTTTTGAAATCAATAAAATCCCAAATTCGATTTACTTATCATTGATTTTCATGTTGTTGAACAAAAAATCAAACTAGTGCATATTCTCTCGTAATAAATCCTACAAAAAAGTTAATCTTTGTGGCTAAGTGTTATGATGATAATTATTTATTTTCCATGACAAAGTCCAACCAACTAGTAGCTAGCCTCTTGGTCAAAAAGAGTAAAGCAAGGGTCCTAAATTCTCTAGTTAAATACCATCTGATGAGAAGCGATATGCACAAGCCGCGATATCGCGTCGTCCCCTGCGATATCGCGGTCCGTCTCCAAATCTAAAAATAAGAGGCGGCACTCCCCTCATTGGGAATCATAGCCTAGAAGTAGCAAAGCTCTAGCAGATTGATCACCCCAAAGATAGAATATTTTCCATGTGCCCGCAGTAGGAGTCCCCCAAGTGAAC
>MNCI01026340.1:385574-397585 GCA_015680685.1 Gnetum montanum | reverse complement strand
AAAAAAATCATATACCTCGGACTTACTTAACCATACACCGTGACAACAACAAGTAAGTCTGGGAAGACAACGATTAATTAACCCCAAGTGTTCATTGCGGCGTTTAGGCATTTAATCTGCGGAGTTTGACCGGATCGCACGTGCTACGCTCATTTCGTATGGTTGAGTGTAGGGGTACCTCGCCACTCATCACCATCAAAGATAGATAAACCATCTACTAGTTTAGCTATATATTTAGAATATATATCTGAAACTGAAATTTTTACTCATGTCCACTAAGACCCATTGGATCTATCAAACCAATTTCAAAATTTCTTTTGCAATTCTTTTTTTTTTCAATTTATAATCGTGTACTACCCAGTAGAATCAAACCTATGACTTAGGTTTAACATGTCAAGACCCTTACCACTGGACAAACACCTCATTAAGAATCTTTTTTCTTTTAAAAGGAATAAAATCCTAGAATTAGTTTACTCAGAATTGATTTTCTTTCTTAAAAAGATCAAATAAAGCATTAAATAATTTTTGACACGGCATGCATTAAACCTTTAAATTTTGTTGACGACTAGTTGGGTTCTTAACCCAAAAAACACCCTATATATTATTTTTGTTTTCTTCTACTTGTTAAGATGGTACATGATCCCTTAGATATGTGGTCTTTTATACACAAGCATGCAATGTTGATCAGTTGTAAGTGAACTCTAGATTTTGATATCCAATTTAAAAATATTCTAAAGTTCCATGTTTGTTTAGCTATTTACTCTTTGGTTGATTTTTCAGAAAACTACACATGAAATTGTTAGTCTTCTCAATCTCATTAAGCATATGGAACTAAAAGTAACATCTCACAAATTACATATTATAATTTTTCTAATTCTTGAAATTCTATCTTGAAGAACATTTGTTTAATGTCCTTTTCTACTTAATAAAAAAGATTCTAAGAAAAAAAATATGTTGAAACTAATGATGAAAAAACCACAACCTAAAACTAAACAAATTAAAAATCAAGTTAATGTGACAAAAATGATCAAATAGTAATAAAAAAACCAAAGATAACAAAAGCTTCTGTAAATAATTTTTTTATAGAAAGTATTGATTATTTTAATCAAATAGTGTGGAAGGTAAATTTTTTCTTATATAAAAAAATTATTGCTTACCCAAAGATTAAATCTTTTGTTGACAAGAGAATAGTAAAAAAATGCCAAAAGGTCTCAACCTAATGTCAATCATGATGGACAATATGCATATACTGTTTTACATCCTCTTTTAAAAAGATTGATATTTTGCCAGAACTTTCTGTTGTTACATGAAATTCTTTTGCTATTTAAAGTTCAAGCACAAATATGAAAAATGATGTTAAGAATATGACCATCTTCCCTACTAACAAATAATTTTTCGCTCTTGATTTTAGAAAGCATCTATTATGTACACCTGAGTAAACATTCATAAAATTCGAAAGTTATGCCTTTCCATGTTCTTTTTGATGCTTTCTACTTAATGATTAAGAGAATCAAAATCAGGACATCCTTAATAAATTGTCTAGAAATACTTTAATCAAATTTGACCATCTTCTATCATCTACGCTTATAATGTTTTTCTGCAGGAACAGTAACCAGAAATTAGTTTCTGCCCATGATATCAGTAGACGCATGCTCATTGCTTTCTAGAAAGGGAATTGCTAGTTAATACATATAACAAAGAGGTTTTACCAAGTTAGCTATTAAATCATTGGTAAACATGCATCTTAAATACAAGCGCATGATTTGGAGGTTGTTAAAGAGATCTACACTATAGCGGCCATCTGCTATTAGTAATCATTAACTCTTTTAGCATTGATTTCCAAAGTTTTTTTTTTTTTAAATTAGAAACTTTGACCTCAAACTATAAACATCAAACATGCAATCCTTCCAGGAGCAATAAGTAAATGCCCTCTTGTCACAGACATATGGAGACTATGATCATATGCAAGACAATGTACAGGAAATAATAAATCGTGGTCTGATGTTTTGAAACATAGAATCAACATTGGAACAAAGAGCTTGAGTCTGACTATTCCTTTGGAAAGATGTAACATTGATTATCTTGGGGCACTGCTTAGAGCTTCGAAACTGTTAATCCTGCAGATGCGTAGTCAACAAATCAAAGCCCAAAGCAGAAATTTCAACAAGAGGCATCTCAAGGCTTACGTACCCAAATCTTTTGCATTAACAATACTTGGGCATGCAGCTGGAGGAGAGGAGTTCTCATCTAAAAAACCATCCACTTTATTTGGATCCGACCAAACAGGGTATTCTTTAATAACACCCTGAAAAGATTGCCAGTAAGGAGTAAAGATATTAATATCATTCATCCAAATATAAGATTCACTGTCAAATATCCTTCAAGAAAAAGGCAACTNATGTACCCTTGTGTTATTTTATGGGAAAGCATCCTTCTCCATCCACTTTGAATTATTGATGCAATGCCTTTGATGTCATCTCAGTGTTTCGAAACCAAAAGTTCTGACTGTATCAATGAGTTTTTCTTGTTCAAACTTCAAACTTGAACTGCAAAATAACAGAGTTGTTGTACTTGCTGATTCTCCTTATTATTTTTTCTTGATCTTATTTAGTTTTGAGATCATGGTCAGTGAAATTTAATCCAGATTTCACATCTCAAAATTTTATGTCAATTTGTGTGAAATTTCCAAAATGAAAATGTTGAAATTGATAACCTGCACGACATTATGCATAGGTCTCACAAAATATTTGGATCAGGAGTTAATCACTGAAATTTATTTACATGCTTTTAGTTATAGTTGGATTCAACCAGATTAGTATCATATGTTACCAAATACATGGTTTTATTATCATGAATCTGGTCATGGCCAAATAAAGCATCCTCCCCTTAAAGCTAGACATAAACATTTAGCTTCTCTGAATAAATATATGGCAAACACCGCTGAATTCTTAGTTCTTTCAAACAAACTTTGATGTACAATATTTCATGCTCAAAAACCCTCTACTCAGATCTCATTTATTCAAAAACCCTCTGTTCAATTTCCATCCCTTTATTCAAACTCAAGCTACTTAAAATCGCTCCATATAATTTCCATCTATCCTCTTGTTCTATATGCTCAAAAACATTGTATTTAGTATTGTCCTAAATCATCTCTTGCTCAAGAAATATCAATTTCTCAACTTCATGGAATTAAAGCAATTATGATGGAATATGCTAGAAAACTCTGAAAATGCACACTCAGATCTGGTTGGTTGATTCTGGTGATAACTCTCAATTGATTGGTAATAAGTGAAAATTTTAGGAGCTACAGGTGCTTGTACAAAATCAAATTGATATTCTTAAATCTATTTCTATAAAGGCCCCTAACAATGCCACGTGAACTTTTTATCGTCTCATGTCTGAGGTCTCTCTGACTCTTGAAGGAAGCAAGCAGTCAAATATGCTTTAAACCAGTCAAATATGCTTTAAATTCTACTTGAAAATGTGATACTTTTGCACTTTTGAAATTTAAGATGAGTACATTTCATTTGCAAACCACTGCAAACTAGTACTTTGAAGAGATGTACTTATCCAATAATCTGTAGCAGGGCTTTTGCTCATCCACCGCCCCTCCTAGACCTGCTTTAGCAGGATGAGCATTGAGCCATTTGGTAATAATATGTTTTATATATACGAGTTAATTCATTAGGCTTGGCAACATGGTGTATACTCTCTTCAACACAAGAAATATGTGGTTCTTACGATATTTATACTTCTAATTATGGGGGTGTGCAAATTGGTCTTATCATCTTGCCTCTATCAAAGCACACAATGGGGCTTGGGGAGCTCAAGCATGGGCAGCGGAAGTCTTTTGATGCCTTTTTCTTCAACTATGAGTTGACCATGAGTCATAGTGGCTTGTTCTAAACTGATCCTGATCTAACTGCAAGTTGCAGTGCAGTTGTGGCTGCTGTGAGTTGACCATGAAGGGACCACAGGTCAAGGTAGGATGAAAACTATTGATGCAGGTTGACTGCAAGTTGGCCATGAGTCACACCAAACTGAAAATTATCGAATGCTGCTTGTTGCACTGAGATTGATGAAGAAAATACTGTGTCACATTCTTATCAAAGCAAGTCTCAAGACTAATCATGAGACAACCACAAGTGATCAAGGAGATCGTGGTAAGGTCATGGTCTAAGCAAAGTTGCCAAGCACAAAGCAAATCAAACTTCGAATTTCAAATTTGAGGGCATCTTTTGCTCCAATCCTTCACATCAAAGGCAACTCAGATCTTGATTCAAGCATGGCATGCATGACAAAATACATGAGATTTGAGATTAAATTCATTGGGTTTCTCCCCTTGTCTTCAAGAAACATCAATGATTGCAAACAAATACAACAACCCTCACTTGAAGGTCTTAGATCTAGAACATGAATGTCCAGAACTATGATCAAAAACTTCTAAACATCAAATATCCTCCTTCAATTTGAACCATGCAAACAAATTTGATTGAATTTATGAACAAAACAAGGATTCCAAGCAAATCCAAAAGAATACCTCAAACCCCTTGCAAGATGAGATGCAATTGCTTGAATTTTTTGGGAAATAATATGAAAACTAGCTCAGATCTAACTTCAGATTCATACATCAAACAACATGAAATTCACAGATCTAATGATTTGTAAGCATCAAATTGGAAAATCTTGAAAAATAGATTGAGAACTTGTAAAATAACTCAAGATGTGCAAACTGACTGAAATGTGAAATGTTTGTGAACTTTGATGTGAAATGTTGGGAAATATCTAAACTAAAGCATGCCCTACGCTACGAACTCATTGTGAAATAACAAAGAAAAAGAAAAAAGAGCTGAAAGCTTGAAGGACTTCAGCACATTGAACTTCTTCTCCTCTTCTATTGAAATGAAAGCACGATTACAATGGAATCAACAAAATCATATCAATTTTGAAATGAAAGCATTGAGCTCTTTTATAACACTTGAGAAGGGTACGCATGCATAAAACCCCTTTCCCACTTTTAGACGTTGTGCTAATTTAAACTTCAAAACATAACATAGCTTAATAAAATAAAACACCTAACTCCTAACTTGAGTTCATAGCATGGAAGAAAACATAACAAACGACTCAGACACAACTTCAACATGAAAATAAAAAACAAACATCATGACAGATACCTTGGGATATCAATACAATTTTCAAACTATACTCAACAGTGTCATGTCTACCCAAGGTTAAATGAATTTTATGTGGAGATGTTAATATAACTGAGGATATTCTAGATAAGCAAGTGTTATTTCTAACAAGATGTTTTTCGTTGAAATCAACTAATCTCACATCTTAGTATTACAGATGCTATGATTGATAAGAAGACTAGTTTAGCAGGTTAGTCCATGTTGTAGGGATAAAGGCACCATGATGATATTTATGGATAAGAAGATGACTATTAAACCATGGTTTACTTAGCATAATGGCTGAAAAAGATCTAATTTTATCCAATCAATGCTAGATAGGTTGTACCTCTATATGTATTGTGATTTACTTCATAAGTTAGGTAACTTATCTTCATCTCTGATTCAAGTTTTTACAGTTTTTGCAATGTTAGATTATATACCAATTCATCTCACCGAACAATGATACGTCAAAACTCAGATTGCAAAATGTTCTTATTTTCAATACAACTTGTCTTCTTCAAAATAAATCCATTTTAAGTTTGATAAAGCAAAGTTGGAATTTCTGTCCTTATCCATAGTGATTTTTGTTGGATTTATAGGGGGAATAATGCAATTTTTATAACATCCAATTTTTGTTGACAACTCAGATAACATGTTACTTTTGCTATCCATCATGAATAGCAGTCTCTTTCAAATCAAACTTTAATTAATTAATATTACCTATAAAACAATCATGTAATAACGATATTCAACAATTTCATCATATCTATGCTAAACTTTGCTACTTGAACAATTACAACGCACAAGGAGAACAACTTCAAGATTGTTCGCATTGATTATTAGTTGATGACAGGGAATCTCTATCATTTTGCTGTTTTGTTAAATAATTAAGTAGCATACCCAACCTGAACATTATTAGTGTTAATTCTTCTCATGACAATGGTATCATTCAATACTATTTTGATCATTCCACTGATACCTATAGTCAATGCATTTATAAACATTTCGTCCTATCTGAGTGAGTGAAAGTTACTCCTACTTCAGACTTATACATCAAGCAAAGTCCCTTCTCACTACATGATTTATTTGTAGCTATGGAAAGTATAGCAAATGGAAAAGCTGTTGGACCGAATGTTTTCCAGTGGAATTAAATAAGGTAATGTGGAATGCATTAAACCTTGATGCTTTAGGTTGGTGCAATGTTTTATTTCTGCAAAGAAATAAGCTTTCGTCTCGTCTTTTATATTTCCTATTAAAGCTTTCAAAAGATCTTCAAATCCTTGCTAATGTCTATGACTTTCAAAATGCCCGGTTTCTCCTTAGAAGAATTACAGAATCATCATAATATTCCTTAGATTGACTTTTACAGTGTACAGAATATTATTTGAAAACTTAAAATGTCTGACCTTGAACCATATTGACTCGAAATTCATGTTGGTAAATCCTACTGCTAATTTGAACACTCAAAAGGCACATATAGATGATAAAACCCATTAGTACATTCAACATTTAAATGCTTGTTGGCAACTTAGAAATAGAAAATTTAGCATACTTAGTTCAAAGCTCTTTGGAAGGCTCCACTTGCTCTCAAAAATAAGTTGTTATTATGATCCATCATACATTATGAAATACCTACTGAGAAGCATTTTGCTCATTTAGGTTTACCTTCTAGGTATCCTCTCTATGGTTGTAATGATTCAAACGATTTCATACAATCTCATTGTCTCTAACTGGAATGTAACATCACTAGAGTAGTTTTGTATTATTTTCAGAGTTCAAATGTGAACATTCATTTGAAGAACTCATTTCCTAAAATTGTTTCATAATCACTCCTTTACAGCTTCTAGATGACAAATGCGTGGTATTATTCTTTGTACCTTTGCAACTTTGCACTGCAGCTAAGCAGCTTCATTGAATGTTTCATAACTTTTTTAAGCTCTTGATTACAGAAGCTTGGCACTTTGGAAAGAATTAAGGATAGCATTGGAACCTCGTATTACCCAAGTTAACTTAAATTCTTAAATGCTTTTGAGGCTCATGCTTCTTCATTTTCTACCTTGGATATTTGTAATCTATCTGACATTTAACTGTATTTTTTTACATACCTTAAACACCCACCATATTCTGAGATGTTATGTTTTAAAATAACCGCAGCTAAAATACTAATACTGCTAAGAAATAAATTATTTATCTCAATGTCTGCCTAGCATGCCAGAAAATTCAGGCATCAAAATAACAGAAAAATTTTGATTCTCTTCTAATGCACAAGTCAGCTATGGACTCATACGAATGAAGATACCTTTTCCTGATAGAACTTTTAAGAAAGTTAAATTAAGGATTACATGTGAGCATGCAGGGATTAATTTTAAAAAATAAATATACACATAGTTTCAATTGTGACTTATGCTATAGCCAAATTTTTGGCCAATCGACAAAAGGTAAATTTGATTATGCAGGTTTTCTGCTCATAAAGGACATAATATTCAACATTTTGAGTTGTTTTAAATTATAACTACAGCAATCCAATATATGATTTGAGATCATCATATGTACTGAATAAGGTAGTTATCGTTGCCTACTTTTCATCTCTCCCTGCACAATGTCTCAAATGAGTCAAAACGCATGTTAGTGAACATGATATTTTTCACAGACAGAAAATCATTCCCAGAAAGTGACATTGCAACATGACAAACACACCTAGAAAGAGATATAGTTAAAAAATGGAATGTTGACGATTAGTTGAAGGTATGTCTTAAATCATTCTAATAGTTTGGAGGCATAACTGATTTTTGATTTAAGAATTAGATTATACTAACTACCAAAAAGTAAGTCTCAAAATAACCTAGATATGAAGAGTCTAAAGAACAAAAACAAACCCTACCAAGCCTCAGAACGAGGGCATAAGAACCCAAGAGTACCATATGTACAGGTACGGTATGCACCTTGTACTTGATATTACATGGTCTCCTTACTATAGTCAAAAAAATTAAAGATTTCAAGCATTTGAACTGGAAAATTATTACATGATAGAGAGGGTAAGCTAGTCATTACTAAAGTTGAAAAAAAATTCAAGAGACATAAACGACCATGAGAATAAAAGGACCATGTTGGGAATCACAATGCTAATGAAAACAAGATTGGACTCTTAAAGAAGCAAAATTTTTCAAAGCACTTCTCCTAAACATGGCATATCTTAACTTACACACCTTTTATTTTCAGTGATTCTCTGAAGAGCACCAAAAATAACAACTATAACCAGACAGAACTACGTGTGTTACACTATATCTTATCTAAAATGGAGTTATAGCTTTACCTAGCCTAAACAATTTTGGATGCTGTAAAGCACAGCTAGGCTTATTTTAGGCTATTAGTAAGATGAGGGATGACCTCATCAGTATAGCCTTACCCCAACCACTGTATAAATTTTTTTCCACCATTCTTTATTAAGATCCTAATTGGCATTGATTCTTAGATATTGAATATCTTTCCTTATTCCAGCATATCAAATATAATTTGGCCTAACTCTTTGTTGTTTTCTCTGTACATCAATTGCATGAGCCCTACTAACCACCTTCTAAAGATCAGTACAAACTTTTTCCCAATCTTCTTCAAACATCGGATTACACTTACATTAGCAACTAATAACTAATAAGGGTGTGACTCATAATGATGAGTTGATTACAGGGTCTACATACCTCCTTTCCTCATTAGACTTAACAAGAATTTAATAGGATGAGACCTTGGCACTTCTCATAATCCTAAAGATTGATGCATCTATTGCGTATCATCTATCTTTAGTAGCACTATGATATCTTAAAAACTAGCATCATCCAGGGTGATTACTAACACTTTACATCACCTACGAAGCTAGAAAACATTAGACATTTGTGTGACTCACTTGTTTCAAGTTTCATTTTATAAGCAACACCAACAAATGTAGCTGGATGTACTCCTAGTCCTCCACTATGTTTTTGCCATACAAGATCATTTAATCTATAATAGGCTTCAAACAATGGCAGGGAATCAAATATATAGGTTTCAACAACTTTGCCCATACAATGTGATGTTGCATTCCCACATTGAGGGTCATCCAACTCAAAGAATCCAATCACCATCCACTCGTGAGTTGGGTTCTTTTTAGGTTCTAAACTACACAAATAAGGCTTGGCTCAACTATCATTTTTTTACTCCACCTCGATATACCCCTAAGATAGGTGACCAAGGATTGTACATGAGGTGGGTACACACTTATGAATGGCACTTGCATCATTGTAAACCTTCAGGAGTTGTGCAACTCAACTCCCTTGGGTCCAATGGCTCAGGATATTAGGCCAAAGTAAGCATATGTACAGGTAGGGTTGGATAGTGGTGTTCATCTCCACATCTAGGGCAAGATGTATGCAAAATAAATAAACAATGCAACCTATCTATTCAAGGTATGGGGATTAAGATATTATTATTAAAATGATTAGTTAATGATCCCTACAAATCCTACATGTTTCACACAATGCACACCAATCAAATGCATCATCCACCTAATTACTAGCTATGAGTTTCGGTGAATTGCTTACCCTAGAGCCCAAAGGGCTTCTAATCATAATTCATGTTGGTTAATGTTATGAAAAGTAAATAAAAATACATGATCACACATATACTTTCTTTCTTTTCTTTGCACAAATAAAAGAATATAATTGCTAACAAATAATAGCATATTGAAGCAAAAATAAATAAACAATATTCACTTTACATGAAAGGAAAATCTAACTATGACAAAATATACAAAACATTCATGTAATAAAAGACTTGCTCCAAAGAGACCACCAGGCTTCCAAGATGCAATATTTCCATCATTCAAATGAAAGAAGTAATTATGCATCTTAAGTGCATTTTAGGGTTCTGTTTTTCATAGGACAATTAGCCAATGGTTTCCTCCATTTTCAGGCATCCAAATTGAGCAAACAAGGTTTGAAAGTAGGGCCTAAATTTTTAGCAATCAAATCTGTGTTTAGGGGAGATGGAGGGCCTGAAATTAAATCTAAAATTATAATCCACAAAGTTCATGGGAGTTGGGATTTGACAAGGTTTTGTTTTGTTTCTTTTTGTTTTTCCTCTCAGCCTAAGGTATCTTTCAGGCTCTGCAATATCAGTATTTGGGAGATAGAAGCTTGGGAGATAGATTACCAACCGTAACAAAATAATAATAACAATAACAGTCTTCTTTATTTTTTTCAGTTTCTCAGGCAAAAACATAGTATAGATAGTCTCTAAATTCCTTCTAATAAAAGAGAGAAACAGGAGCAGATTCTATGTGATCATTTCCATTGTTACCATTATTTTAAAAAATCAGAAAACAGTAAACACTAGATAATAACAAAAAAGAGAAAAAGGATCATAGTCTTTATATTAGGGGTAGACATTATTGAATAATCGAAATTCTGATTTTATGGAGTAGAAAACAAAAAAAAAATCTCATGTGCTCATATGCAATATGAAAAGGAGAAACAGTAATAAAATCTGATATGTACTAAGCTTGAACACCATAATGGATTAACATGGTTCCAAATTTTGAAATCTTCATTAATAAAATTTTCAGCCTCTCATGTTTTCACATTGAGAGAAATGTAGGCTTCAAAAAAGGACCATTTAACAATAATTTCAGACATGATAAGTCTTTAAAAACCCCCTCAAAACTGACCCAAAAATGATCAACAAAACAAAACATGTGCACTTAACAAAAGACACCAAAAATCCTCAATATGCATAGTTTTTTTTTATATTAAAATGAGTACTCAATGAACCCTTTGGCCATCCAGCTGTGATACAAGTCACTCCAACCCTATAGCATTTTATAGCCCACACAAAAACACTCAAAACAGCCCAAGAGATGGCTAAGAACAAGCAAAGAATAGCCACTCTTCCTCTCCTCTCCTCAACTCCTCACCCCTTCAACTAACATAGCCTCCCCTTCCTTGGCCAAAAAGTGAAAATGAGTCCAAACACCCCCTCTATTTATAGGATGTAGAAGACCCTAAGGCTTGGGTAAAGACTAGTGCATAGAAGTTTGCATAATGGGCAAAGACTAGATGACCCATTCTTCAAAAATCTTTTTTTTTAGTCATGGAATTATTGCTACTTAACTTGGACAAACAACATCTCATGAGCGAGTGGACATGTGAGATTGACAATACTCAAGAGAGTCACATTGCCCCTATTAAATAAGTCCTTTGCCCCTTTTCCAGCCATTAATATGAAGTAGACAATTTGAATATAAATAAAATAGATGTCATCATAAGCATGTCATAGAGCATACATCACCATTCCACATTGACTTTTCTTATGGCCGCACCTTTTTGTCTTATTTTAAGTCCCTTTTTAGTTTATATGCTAGGAGGGTTTCTAATTTATATTTGGCCATTTATCTATTTTCCACATTTCATGTAATTTATCCAGTAAAAATCATTGGTAGTAAACTTTTTTTTATCCAATATTTTACACATGTCAAATCAATCATAACAAGTACAAACATGTCATAACTACCATGCTAGAAATTAATATTCTGATTGAATCAAGGAAGATATGGTCCCACCATGCACCTTTTTTAATCATTTAACATTAACATCTCAAAATCTGAAGCTCAAATTGAAAAACTAATTGTAAATCTATACTCTAAATGTAGCACTAAGTCAGTCCACCAAATTTCAGTGCAATCTGAAAACTTTGAATGTCAACATATTTTAATTAATTAATTATTCAATAATTTAAAAATTCTAACTAAACATTAAAATAAACCATAGATCCACATCACATTAATTTCCTGGTATTGTTCTAGAATAATGCTAG